>JANAVB010032789.1:0-32500 GCA_029216955.1 Iris pallida
CTCTGTATTCTTTCTCCTTTCTTTCTTGCTTCTTCATCTTTAAGTTTCCTTATCTCCTCGAAAGCCACAGATAAGTCTGTGGATTATCATTTTATTATTATTATTATTGTATTATTATTATTATCACTCTTTACAGTATCATATTTGTTTAAGTTATTTATATTATTAGTATGTATATAATAAGTATTATATTATAATTAGTTAATATTATTTTTACTATTTTTTTATTAAATAAATAGATAGTTAACATTTTTTAAAAATTATGTTTGGCAACTCAGTAGCCCTAAAATATTTTCCTAGATTTTTTATATATTCATTTAAAATATTTTTGGACTAATGAAAAATTTAGTTTAACCTAGAAATCTTATTTTGATAAGATTAGAGTTTTTGCCTAAAAATTAATTTTTTTTTTAAGTATTACCTACAAGTTTTTTAACTAATGAAATATAGTTTCTTTCTAATCATATTTTTACTACTTAGAGTTTTTTAGACGAAAAACTATTTCTAATTTTGTAAGTACGTATTTTATCTAAAATATTTTTCCTAATTATTATAAGTTGTTTTCTAAAAATTGTATATATGTTATTTATCTAATTTCCTTCGATTTCCTCCAGCCCGTGACTAAATCCTCTTATTCCTATTCTGTCACCAAATCCGTACCACTTTATGTCCTCCTAACTAATTTGACCCTTCTGGACCAATGGAACTGTCCGTGCCCTCGTAGAGGCCTTTGAGCCATTGTAACACCGAAGTCGCAGTTGGTGCCACCTTGATTATCGCAGCACCTAGGCGTCAATACCAGGCAAGACACCTTGTCTTTACTGTTTAATTTCTTGCTCAATATCATGCATGTTTTATTTCTTATAAGTTGTTCTTTCAAAACCATATGTGCTTGCAAATTATTATACTTTATGCATTTGCCTAGAGTTAAGGGACCACCTTTATTTGTGCCGCATTCATTGGCCGACACTTGTGTGCCACGATGTCACGTGTCTCATATAGATTAAACTTGCGTACCGACCGTACATCGGTGCATACAGGACGAGCGTTAGGATATAACTGCTAATATGATTGCCTAGAAGACTTAGGTTATTAGAAATATCGTGGTATGGATTCAACACGAGTAGTGCTTGGGGAGAGGAAGACAGTTATTAGGCGCAGGGGCTTTCACACATTTACTAGCTGCCATTTGTGACTCAGCCGAGAGCTAGTGAGCCGTGCATTTATTTACTTTTCTCTTGATGCACTAGTACCTTGGTTGAAACATAAATGTGCCGTGTATTTACTTTCCTCTAGTCGTTAGTGACTCACCCAAGAGCTAGTGGCCGTGCATTTATTTTCTTCTAGATGCCCCTTAGCTCTCACCCGAGTGCTAATGGGCACTGCATTTACTTTTCTCTAGATGCCACTAGTGCCTTGGTTGAAATGCTAAGCGCCCGTTTTCTAGTCTAGGAAGCCCTTGTGTGGAATTTTTCTTCAAAATACATTTTCACATAGAATGGTTAAGGACCTTTATTTGTGTAGTCACATATACTTTTCTGTTGAGCTTTATTTATTCAGTTATTGGCATGATATTATGTGTCTTGTTACGTCCCTCTGAGGACCTGGTTATCTCCCCATGTGTGTGCTCTCGTCTTTCGCAGGTATTCTAGCCATGGACATCTTTATTTCTTCGAGGATGGTTGCAATTGGATCGTCTTCGCTTCGCTCGCCAAACTTATTTATTTTCCATGTATTTCGTCCCTTGCTTATTGGTAGTGGATTTGTCTCCACCCAACATATTGTACAAATACATTTCCATAGATGATATATGAATTCTTTATTTTTTTATTTTGTGGATGAAATTAGTCGTTATGGTTTCTACTGCATATTACAGCTTATGTATGTATACGAGTTTCCATATATTGGAGTATACTTCGTATGTATACAGCTGGCATAACTACGTTCCTAATCCTACGTATTTTGGACTGGGGCGATACATGTTTTTGTGGTGGCCCATGCAGGTCAAGATAAATTATTTGATTATTTTACCGTACCAAGCAAGCCTGCGAATAGGATTAGAAGTCTAGGATCTCATCCACATACTTGACCTCTTTCCTCGATTCCACATTCGAACTATCGTTCGACTCATCGACTGCATCTTGCTTGATTCCTTCTATCATTATCCTTATCTTACCTTAGTGCTTGCTAGAGGTTGACCCTACTAGTTAGATGTCCCAAACACCCTTAGCTTAATTCTTTTAAGTTGGATAGAATACCCCACGGCCTGACACACCCTTGACCGCTAAAGAGAATACAAATATTATCTAGACTATAGAGACTAGAAGAATTTAATCCATTTGGTCAACCAAGCCTTGGTCAATAAAACCGTAGAAATAGTATAGGAATAAACAAGACTTAGATTCTCATGACTCTTAGACTATTCATATTGGTTCTTATTTCATCTACCCTCGTGCCTATGTTTTACTATCTAAACTAATTATGCTAATATAGCCTAGTATTTGCAAGCTAATCCTTATCAAGCTTGATCGAGGCATATGCTATTGAGCGGCCGCTCACTAACGTATTGTCTACTCAGAACCGGTGCATGATGGTCTGATCAACCTAGTGCACTTTGGTTCGCTTTTATCTATCGTTCTACGTGGATGACATAGTTAAACTTGCCCTCTAGAGTCCCATCAGCGACTGTCTTGGCAACTCCTTTTGAATTATTCGGTCGCCTTTGAACCACGTAATCGTATTCGATAATGCCTCCTTCGAACTATATATTGCTTTCGCCTTCACCTATTTTAGAAGGACGAAGGCGTTGTGCTAGAACTTCCTCTAGCCTTCCTATCGATTAGGACCATTACCACTCAAAGTTGTTATACCTTCGTCCTAAACTGCTCATTCTTTTCCTCGGCCCTATATTTACAATCGCGACCTCCTAATCGCTTAATTTAGGAGTGAATTTAATTCGTTCTCTTAATCGTGCCCTCGACCTACTCTCAAGAAACCATAACTTTAATGTTTCTAATTTATTTTCTCTTGTTACCATAATATTCTTTATTGCCTGTTAGCTTGTTTTAACTTTAACCTTACTCATTTTTCTTCTTGCGCTAACCCATGATTACTTTTGCCATTATTGAAATTACGATTTCCTAGTGCATGTTGTGAATGATTGTTCCTCACCAATACCCCTTGTGCCTTCTCACCCCCTACTAATTCTTAATTTCGAGGACAAATTCTTTTAAGTTGGGTAGGATGTAAAATCCCTAAAATTTCTACTACTTTTTTAATATAAATTTGGTACTAATTTTTTTGTATTTATAGGTCGCGTAGTTGCATTGTACGTCGCGCGCAAAATTTCGTTTTTCGTAATTGCTCGACGAGTGCGAATATGTGCGAGTGTACATATTTTTAGAAAAAAAATTTATTTATTATTTTATAGTTTCAAAATAATATATGTAAAAATTATTTTATCTATCATACCAACATTTCCAAGTCCATTATTTTATTTATTTATAAAAAGTCTTTCGTTTCTAATAGTTATTAATAATAAATAATATTCTTTGTCATACGTAATATTTCCTGAATATTTTATTAGTTTATTTTTAAATGAAAATGTAATTTTTGAGATTTATTAATATTAATATTTTATTATTCAAAAAGATATTTGAAAATATTTATTATTTTTGAAATTATTATTATTGGTATTTTGGAAAATATTTGGAAGTTATTGTGGCCATTTTAAATTTCGATTTGAATTTATGGATTTAATTTAAATAGTTTAAAGGTAGAATTTATATTTAATTTGAGTCTAGATTATATAGATTTAAAATTAGAATTTAAATTGAATTTAGATTTGATTTAAATGAATTATCTAATTGGGTTTAAATCCTAATCCTTATCGAAGTGGGAATTCCACCTCCTATATAAGGAGAGGTACTCCTCCACATAAAATTTCACTAAACTAATTCCATCAACACCACAAACATTTTATCGTGCGTGCATCGTGTCCGTGTCCACCCAAAGTTCTTCCACTATTCTTTGTTTACAATTACATTCACCCTGTTATGTCCGATCCCGACACGCCGACATCAATCCCTACTCTAACCTTGACTGCTTCCCGGCCATCACTACAGAAATCCTAATTTCTATTCGATGACGGCCACCACCATGGCTGCCTCCCCAGCCAGGGACAGCCTCACCATAGCCCATCAAATACCGACTAACCGATCCTCCACCATGATCGATCCCCGTCCCTACTGACCAGTGATCTGCGATGCCGATTTCCTTTTCACCTCCACCACCATTGAAACCCACCACAGATCAATCACCTCAACCTTCTCCGTCGAGGTCGAGGCCAATGCCATAACCCAACTCCAGCCACCCTGACCAACTCTAATCGATATTACCACCAAAAAAGGGAAAAGACAAATTAAAACCCTACCTCTACCTTGGCCTCCGTCGCGGTCGGACCTGTCGAACCCACCTCCGCACATCGAACACTCGAGAATCGTTCACGCCCTCCACGACCGCGAAGCCGCATCCGCACCACCGCGAGCCGCCTATGCCGGCCAGCGCCTCTAGTTTCCTTCGTCGCGACAGCCTTCAAAGGGCGACCATCGGTGAGATCTTCTTTCTCTTCCTCTCTCCCGACCTCCTTTCCACTCTCTCCCCGACTCCTCTGCCCTCCCTCTCCCTCTTCGACTTTCCTCCGCTTCCTCTCTCTTTCTCGCCTCTTTCCCTATTCTCCTTCTTCGATCTCTCTGAAGAATTTTTTCTGTAACTCTGTATTCTTTCTCCTTTCTTTCTTGCTTCTTCATCTTTAAGTTTCCTGATCTCCTCGAAAGCCACAGATAAGTCTGTGGATTATCATTTTATTATTATTATTATTGTTATTATTATTATTATTATTATTATTTTATTATTATCACTCTTTTACAGTATAATATTTAGTGTAAGTTATTTATATTATTAGTGTATATTATTATAAGTATTATTATAATTATAATTAGTATTAATATCATTTTTACTATTTTTTTATTAAATAAATAGATAGTTAACATTTTTTTTAAAATTATGTTTGGCAACTCAGTAGCCCTAAAATATTTTCCTAGAATTTTTATATATTCATTTAAAATATTTTTGGACTAATAAAAAATTTAGTTTCTAACCTAGAAATTATTTTGATAAGATTAGAGTTTTTGCCTAAAAATTAATTTTATTTTTTAAGTATTACCTACAAGTATTTTTTAACTAATGAAATATAGTTTCTTTCTAATCATATTTTTACTACTTAGAGTTTTTTAGACGAAAAACGATTTCTAATTTTGTAAGTACGTATTTTATCTAAAATATTTTTCCTAATTATTATAAGTTGTTTTCTAAAAATTGTATATATGTATTTATCTAATTTCCTTCGATTTCCTCCAGCCCGTGACTAAATCCTCTTATTCCTATTCTGTCACCAAATCCGTACCACCTTATGTCCTCCTTAACTAATTTGGCCCTTCTGGACCAATGGAACTGTCCGTCCCCTCGTCAAGGCCTTTGAGCCATTGTAACACCGAAGTCGCAGTTCGTGCCACCTTGATTATCGCAGCACCCAGGCGTCAATACCAGACAAGAAACCTTGCCTTTACTGTTTAATTTCTTGCTCAATATGCATGTTTTATTTCTTATAAGTTGTTCTTTCAAAACCATATGTACTTGCAAGTTATTATACTTTATGCATTTGGCCTAGAGTTAAGGGCCTACTTTTGTTTGTGCCGCATTCATTGGCCGACACCTGTGTGCCACGATGTCACGTGTCTCATACAGATTCAAACTTGCGTACCGACCGTACATCGGTGCATACAGGACGAGCATTAGGATATAACTGCTAATATGATTGCCTAGAAGACATAGCGGTTATTAAATATCGTGGTGTGGATTCAGCACGAGTAGTGCATGGGGAGGGAAAGACAGTTATTAGGCGCAGGGGCTTTCACACATTTACTAGCTGCCATTTGTGACTCAGCCGAGAGCTAGTGAGCCGTGCATTTATTTACTTTTCTCTAGATGCCACTAGTACCTCGGTTGAAACACAAATGTACCGTGCATTTACTTTCCTCTAGCTGCCATTAGTGACTCACCCAAGAGCTAGTGGTCGTGCATTTATTTTTCTCTAGATGCCCCTTAGCTCCCACCCGAGTGCTAATGGGCCGTGCATTTACTTTTCTCTAGATGCCACTAGTGCCTTGGTTGAAACGCTAACACGCCATATTTCTAGTCTCGGAAGCCCTTGTGTGGAACGTTGTCTTCAAAATATTTTCACATAGAATGGTTAAGGACCTTTATTTGTGTAGTCACATATACTTTTCTGTTGAGCTTTATTTATTCAGTTATTGACAAGATATTATGTGTCTTGTTACGTCCCTCTGAGGACCTGGTTATCTCCCCAGGTGTGTGCTCTCATCTTTCGCAGGTATTCTAGCCATGGACATCTCTATTTCTTCGAGGATGGTTGCAATTGGATCGTCTTCGCTTCGCTCGCCAAAATTTTATTTTCCATGTATTTCGTCCCTTGCTTGTTGGAAGTGGATTTGTCTCCGCCCAACATATTGTACAAATACATTTCCATAGATGATTATATGAATTCTTTATTTTCCTTTATTTTGTAGATGAGATTAGTCGTTATGGTTTCTACTGCATATTACAGCTTATGTATGCATACGAGGTTTCTATATATTGGAGTATACTTCGTATGTATACAACTGGCATGTCTACGTTCCTAGTCCTACGTATTTTGGGACTGGGACGTTACACCCGAAATTCTAGCCTAAATGGGAGGGACCGTTCATCATCGAGACCGTGTTCTCTAACAGCGCGTACCTTCTTGCAAAACAAAATGGAGACTTGCTCATGATGCCCATCAACAGCAAGTTCCTCAAGAAATACTATGTCTAAATGACACCTTCCAACTATCTCCCAGATTGTTGAGTTATGTACCCTCAGGTACCACTGAACTTACTCTCTGGCTATTCGAATGAATTCATATCTCATCTCTTGGTCATATCTATGAACTTCCTGGTCATAACTTTTCTCCACCAAAAATTTGCCTCAAAATCTATTATCCGCACCACCAGTGCGCAAAAGGGTAGTAGGTCCATAAAACTTGTCCTAATCTATTACTCGCACCATCAATGCACAAAAAGGGTAACAAAATTCCCTAATGGAAAAACAACCACGTCCATATTACCTCTGAGTTGTTTTCCCGTCCATCACAATTAAATCACCCAATACATAGAACTTCCACGTTGATAACACTTCTGAGTTGTTCTGTGTATACCCATTTGGCCTACTCCTACCATGTCCTCATTACCT
This sequence comes from Iris pallida, assembly GCA_029216955.1. NCBI lineage: Eukaryota > Viridiplantae > Streptophyta > Magnoliopsida > Asparagales > Iridaceae > Iris > Iris pallida. The sequence goes on from JANAVB010032789.1 coordinate 7,351, forward strand.
CTGAGTAGGAAGGCTTTGTTTTGACACATTTACCACGTCCTCATTACCTCTGAGTAAATATGTTGGTTTTCTCCCCACATATTATCAGTAATCGCATCGCCAGTACACAAAAATGGTAATAAGTCCATAAAAATTATCCTAATCTATTACTCGCACTACTGGTGTGCCAAAGAGTAGTAGGTCCACAAAATATCATTCAAATCCTGAGTAAATATGTTAGTTTTCTTTCCACTTATTATCAGTACTCGCATCGCCAGCACAAAAATGGTAATAAGTCCATAAAAATTATCCTAATCTATTACTCGCATCACCGGTGTACCAAAGAGTAGTAGGTCCATAAAATATCATTCAAATCTATTTGCTCGCATTTCCAGATGCACAAATGGGCAATAGGTCCACAAAAGTTCCCCCAGTGGATGTTCTTTATCTAACACAAATGTTGTATTAGGCCCTCTAGTACAAGCACCACAAAATACTACAAATAAAGAATGGAGTGAATGTATTCTGTTTATTCAAAATCAGTTACATTCATAGGACTACACCTCCAGTAAAGGATTACACTGAAGTCTACAGACAGACAGAAACACAAAGACAGATACGAACGTTCATTTTTTATATTTCTGTAATCACACAGCAACCCACGGATCCCTACAGTCAAGGATCATAGTTGTGATGAGGCATATACCATTCCTTTAGCCATTTCGCATACGAAAGATTTATTTGACTGAGATCTTCGACTGGGGCAGGAGGGTCAGAACTCTCAATACCACTGCCCTCAGACTCAGGCTCCTCCTTTACAGCAGCCTCAATCTTGGAAGCAATTCCCTCCCCGATGGACGCCAGTTCTTCTTTTATCTCAACTTTTGGTATCATCTCCTCCTTAACAAACGGTGATTCTTGTTTGATGAAAAGGGGCAGCATCTCCTCCTTTACAATGGTCTCAACCTCCGACATGGACGCTAAAAAATAAATAAATAAATAATAATAAATAAATAATAAAAATAAAAAATTAGAGAAAGGAGATAATCATATAAAGTGAATGGGCTACTTTTTTCAGTTATGCGGCCTTCTCAGCTATGCGGCCCAACCGTACAGTATTCATGCGGCCCGATCATAAAGTGCTCATGCGACAACTATATGGCTCAGTCATAATTGTTCATCAAATCTTGAGGCACTTATGCAGTTCAAGTTCGAATGAGCAGCGGTCATGCGGCTCAATCCATGCGGTATTATCATACAGAACACATGTGGTCCAAATGAGATAGGGTATGCACCGACCAGGCTTAAAAACAGAAGCAGTATATGACAGGCCCGTACATGAAAATATGCGCTATCGCCATTCAAAATTTTAGTCATTGTCTGCTCACCATCCTTAATCTTGAGAGGAGGTTGCACGTCGGAATGAATGGAAGGGGTGTCTGTCGCTCTCGACGGAGAAGCAAGTTTCTTCCCTTTGGCCGCCACACCAGTCAACCTGGAAGCTTTTGGAGCCATAGCAGAAAGTATGATAAAGTCGAAGGAGGAGAAGGTGAAAGAGAAAACTCTCTCTCTGAATGACTCCTATTTTATAGAGTTGTTGAAAAGAGACTCTTCGATTCTTGAGATCATTAAGGATAAGGACGACGTTTGGGAACTTTATCCCTAATAACCTCGAGCGTCTCTTCGGTTCTCGAGATCATTAAAGATAATGACGACGTTTGGGGACTTTATCCCCAGTAATCGTCGACTTTATCTCGAAAAGAGATCCACAACCGAATCAAGAAAATTAAATGCAGCAGTGACAGTTGGCAGGCTCTCTACGGCTCGAAGTGTCCCTACGGCTTAAGATTTGTTCTGCGGCTCAGGATTTTCCTGCGACTCAAGATCTCTCTACAATTCAAAAAATTTCCTACGACTTGAAGACTCCCTGCAGCTTGACATATTTTCATGCTTCTTATTCAAAGTATTCCAAATTTGCAAATTTGAAAACTTTGAAGGGAGGTCTTGTAGAAGCATGAAAAATATGGGGTTCATGCGGATTACAAATTGCCGCATAGGTACTTTTGGCCAAACAGTTCCGCATAAAGGAAAGTCGCATGACTGGTTCAATGCCTTATGCAGCCCGTCGACAACCAGCTGCAGAAGAAAGATATACGGCCAAGAGGGGCAGTTTGTCTAATAAAGCTGACAAGTCCTGACAAAACTGACAAAAATGACAGCTCTGACACTTCAAAAAAAGATAAGACGTGAGACGTCGCCCAAAAGCAAGGTTCGTACGGTTTTATGCTGCCAGAAGGAGTGTCACCTAAGCGGTTCAGACATATGCGGCCCCAAAGTCTCCGAACTTCATGCGGCCAAGAGTAACTATGGTTCAAGCTGCATGAGCTTTATGCGGCCGAAATACAGAATCTATGCGGCTTAAATCCTCAAGCTATGTCTGGGCTAATGAAGTCTGCGACCTAAGCCGCATGAGTCTCATGCGGCCCCACATGATCGAAAACTGAGAGATATATGGCTAACAAAATGATCCTGCGACAGGACATGTGGCAATCTGACCAAGTCCTAAACTGTCCAGATTTGCTGCAACAAAATTCAACAAATCGACAGATGGCAGCCAAAGAGCGGGTCTTCGCGTGCCAATCAGACACGTGGCCGCAGGCCGTCTATGCAGCATACATCCTATTATAAATAGCAGAGCGCCACACCCCTGCAAAAGGCTGGCAACCTTCAAGAAGGCAATTTCTTCAAGATCTAAAGACTGCGTCAGATAGTCCACGGAGTAAGGCAGAGTTGATAGCACTTTTCCGAGCCTCCACCGTCACCACCCAGAATCAAAACTAAACAATTGTACTTAGATTATTTTCTATGATTTCTTTCTAGGCTTTTCTTTGTACAAGCGAGTTTGCAATCAATTTCAGTGTTCTGTAATACCTGTCTTCAATTTTTTTATGGCAAACATATATATATATAAGTTGGTAGGTAATATGAAATTAGGTATTACATATAGATTGAAATAGGTAAACTTAACCTAGGTTGACTCAATTTGACCAAGGTTGACCAATTTGACCCTAAAAGTCAACATTTATGTCAAATTGACCTAGTTTGACCATGAAGACCTAGTTTTGATCTAGAATTGACTTAGAATGCATAGCACACTTTAGATATCCACGTACACTAAAACACAAATTAACATGTATATCTTATATATAGGTCATTATGACTCTACTTTGGGCCTCGATTCACGTTTACTGCTCTGGACCACAGGCGAGTACATTCTCTGATAGTTTTTATTATTTGATTACTACTATAATTCAAGTATTTAGAAATGTTACTTATGATTCTTGACACGACGGTATAAGGATTGGTATTGTCATTTGATCTTCAGTCATGAGATGTTACCTTGACTCATTATAATGGTATCGAATATTGTTCCTCGTTGGTATTGGATAACATTGGATAATATTGGTTAACATTAGATATATTAGCAAGTAACATGCCATGGTTGGATCCATCGTATCAGTCAGGGCGAGTGAAATACTAGTTAGGTATATGATCAAGAACTATCGGCAAGTAGTATAAATCATCGGCTACTAGGTAATCATGCACTTCACGTATGGTTGAGCTAGCTTTCCTTCGTGTAAATTATTGAATCTCCAAAGACGATCACATATTATTTGGTATTTCAAAACACAATGTATACTATTGTTTTCATGTTCAGTTCAACGGTTACATTGCTCTATCCCTGATATTGTAGACCCTCTTCCATTTCTTTCTTGTACTGATTACATTCTATTAATTATATTGACTGTCTTTTTTCCATTACTTTTATTGTATTAGTTTTGTTCTTCATCGTATATAGCATCTTCTTTATCACTATTTTATAGTTTTTGTCAATTAATTGGAACTGCTATTGGGTTTACTTCACTCCAATCCTGACGATAATATTTTTCAGAGGATTTAGAAGACAGAAGACCATGCCCAGGAGAGTTTCCTTAGAGCCGATGCTCGCTGAGGGTGCACCTCCAGTAGTACTTTAGCTAGCAGCTAGATTTGCTAGATTTTTCTCCAATTTGACATATTTGGGGATGTTATATTTATTCAGGATATGTATTATTTTATTTAGACTTCTAGACTTATTGTGTTGTGACTTCTGCTACAATTAATTTTATCTTCTCTATCTATTTCGTGCTTTATCTTCCTTAGACATGTGATTGAGTTTATATTCAGTTGTCATATTATTCCTCTGTACGGAGATGACATGTTGTATTCTATATATGTTAGATGTTAGTTATTATAGTCGACCTATAAAGCATTCTACCGTCGACACTGCGACGTAGGCTAGACGTGCCCGCGTACCCATACCCCAAACTGGGTGCGAGTCATAACAATTTCTTAATACAAAATATAAGATCTGGGGAAGTGTACTGGTGGAGGTCAAGTACTGAAGTTACTCTTTTCCTCCGTTGACGTTCGATACGCGTTGACCCCTTTCGATATGCTCCCTGTGTGGAATATCTCCTGCGCATATTTATGGTGTTCTTCGGGTCTTTTTCGTGCTTGTTCTTGGAACGCATGTACCTCCGTTTATAGCCATCGCCAAAGATAGAATATGTAGACGGCATTGAGGAGAGATTTTTTGCAAGGTAGACATAATTTGGTTTGTCACAGCTGATACAACTGATTAACCACTCGGCCCAATCGTGTTGACACGTGGTACTGATTGAACGTTAATTGGCTACGGAGATCGTGGAAGCAATTTGAAGATCCCGAGTTGTAACGATTATGAGTTTTGACTGATTGCTATATGGCTGGATGAGGAATGATACATAGCACATATGGTAACTAAAGGTAACCTGTCATTTGAATAGGGCAGTCATAACGCACACACCATAAATGCGAGATTTAAATTAGATGGCCCGATCGCATTGACCTGCGAGCAGAATCCATGATTTGGAGGGAATCTCTCATTTAAATGGGGTGTTATGCCTCACACGCCATAAACGTTGGATTTGATCCTTTCAGCCATTAATTATGGGATAAGGGTGGCTCGACCATGGGAACGAACCATCTGCCTTCAGAAATGTATGTAATGTAGAGATTTCGATCTCGTGAGAGACCTTCTGAGGTTGTAAGATTGTAAATCTAAAAGTAGCAGTTTTATAGAAATAGACGCAATAATATGATAAGGAACATGAAATAAGGATAAGAGATTAGCTAAGAGAAACTATGCCACAAACATTCCTATCCTCTAGGTGTTTTGAAACACCAAGTTCGACATGTGAACGGCTAGAGTAATACGACAAGTCGCACACGAGAATGTGCGATTGCTATCCAAACGATATGGCAAAAATCACACGCGAGATGTGAGATTGCTATCCACGCGATTAGACACGGAGAACGAAAAGGGTAGTTCACATGTCTACTAAAGTATTTATCCGGACAACTAGCTTTCGTGGATTTAAGTTACAACATATATGACACACGAATCACGAAACATGATAAACATGAGACACCAAGATCATGAAACATGAATATCATGAATAGAATCCATAAAACACTAATCATGTGTAGCAAGAGTGACATGGACACAACATGCATATCTAAATCATGAAATAGAGACAATATCTGGAAATGAAAGTAAATCACTACATGTACTTGCTTGCAATTCGAGTAGATCAAACCGGTGTCCAAGTTGATGTCTACTGAACCTATATTAATTTAATCAATAGAATCAACATTTGAGTTTAAAACTGAACATCTAGCCTATTTCTAGGCTCTGTGGGTTTTCTAGGTCTTGACTAACCTATAGGTAGACCCATACCTACATATATAGCTGCATAGGGTTTACCCTTACCAATACCTTACCCTATATCATTTCCTACTTCAAAAACCATAGCTCCCTCTATTATACCTTGCATATAACATTATGTCCTTCTACCCACATTTATAGGCTCATTATATACATATCATATTTATATATAAATAATACCTATATACTATACATCAATATCTATATCTCTAACTACATATGCCGATCACATCCTTTACCTGCCTGTGACCTACTACATTGTTTCTCCTTCAGCTATCCAAATCATACACTATTATAACTGGTAGCAGACTATAACTAAATTGCCTAGATGTAGGTTAAGCCTGCACTACAGAAACATGTTATTCTGCTGCCTCAACTACACATTATGTAGTTTATATATTGCTGCTGTCTAACCACCGTCCCCAGTAACCACCTTCACTGTAATGTCCCACTCCCAAAATACGAAGGACTAGGAATGTAGACATGCCAGCCATATAATAAATATACATAAGTTGTAAATGAGTATAACCATGACAACTAATCTCATCCACAAAAATAAAAGAATAATGATATCATAAAATCAACTTTGAATTGTCATTTGTACAAGTCGTTGGACGGAGACAAATCTACTACCAATTATTTTAAAGGAGAAGTAATACATGAACAAAGAAATGATTTGGCAAGAGTAGCAAGGACGATCCAAGAGCAATCATCTTCCAAGGAATAGAGAAGATCACGGCCTTGGCTAGAACCCCGACAAAAAGTAAAGAACAAACACCTGGAGAAATCACAGGTCCTCACAGGAACATAACAAGATACATTAAGAACATGCCATAATACTGAATATAACTGCCCAATAGTATCAAATCGGATCATAGCATGGCCCAATACTCCACCCTTGAATTAGGGTACCACTCCCCCAACCAGACAAGGACACCAGATAGCATCCTAATCCACGATGAAGTATCTTTCCATGCCATGAATTCAATATAGTATCCGGACCACAACAAGGTTCAGTACCTTCTCATCGAAGTAGTGAACCACACCTACTACCAAACAAGGACAAGGTGTGGCAAACTAGTCCGTGATAAGTTACTGTTCCAAGTCGCAATCAGGTATAAGTACACAAACCAAAAGTTCCTATACCTTAGCAGATAAGGTAGCCTAACCATTCTAAGTGAATGCAGTTTAGGTCAAACCTCCAACGCATGGGCTCTCTTGCTATAATGGGTTTGGTATGGCTCCCTATATGGGCACCAGGGACCTCAAAGCATGACATTTCCATAAACATCAGAGGCCAGCAAGAACATGATAAATGGGTCATCAACCCGCATCTCCGGTGGAGCGTACGGTCACAAAGGTGTGCATAGTAGCCCATACGCTAAGAAAATATCCTCCCCACCCTATGCCTATCTATGTTGTATCCACAACATGTATAACCATCTATTAACTGCTAAGTTAAACTAATCATGCAACATACTATTAGCGGTTAAATTCTATCATACGGCTTATACGTACCAGTGGCCAGTTAGCTACGTATGTTCGAGTTCTATATGCAACTCGCGACTTCGTGGCACAAATGTGTCAAGGCCTATGAATGTAACACAACGAGATGTGGTCTCTTAAATCTAGATTTAATGTGTATAAAAATAAGCAACAAGAAATAGAACTAAACATTATCATTCTATCTAATTATGACAATGTATCACAATATATTTTGCAAATAATAAATAATAAATAAATACATGCAAAATATGAGCTAAAGTAAATAGACAGTAAATTTTAAGGTATCTTGCCTCGTAGTGACGCCTGGTGTGGTACGATGATCAAGGTGGCACAAAAATATGGCTTCGACGTTACAACAAGGTTGCCTCTGATGATGGCATGGATTGTTCCATTGAGTCCAGAACGGTCAGATAAGTTAGGATCAACATAAGGTAGTCTACAATTAGCGAGGGAATAGGAATACTAGTATTAGTCACGGATAGGTGGATAATCGAAAGAAATTAGATAAATAATATATACGAGTTTTTGAAAACTATTTATAATACTAGAAAAATATATTTTTATTAGCTAAAATATGCTTTCCAGTAAATACTGCAAAAAATCAAAAGTCGTTTTAGAACAAAAACTCTAAGTTGTCAAAATAGAATTCCTAAGTAAAAAAGAAGAAGGAAAAACTATATTTTATTTGTCAGAAATAATGCAAAAATACTAGAAAATTATTCAATAATTTGGAAACTATATTTTTATGGGTCAAAAATATTTTTGGATAAATAATCTAGAATATTTATTGTAGGGTTAAAACAATATTTGAGATCTATAGGTAGAGTCAAGTCAAATCCGGTATTTTTATTACATACTTTTTGGAAAATAATATATAATAATAATAACAGTACTAAAAGTAATATCATGATATTGTTATACTAATACATATGTATACATACAAATGTATACTAAAATTTTATATAAATGATAATAGTAATATATATACCTTTTATCAATAAAACCATACATTATAAAATAATGCTAATGTAACAATACTTAATAGTAATAACAGTAATGGGTAATAATGAAAAAAATAATAAGAATAAGAATAAAAATAATAATAATGCTAATATTAGTAATAATTTCTAAGAGAGGCAAGAATAACGAAACATTACAAATAATAACAAAATAATAATAATAATAATATAATAATAATAATAATAATAATAATAATAATAATATATAATAATAATAACAAGCTACAACTGCTTTTCCTTCTCGTTTCATGAGAGGGAGTAACAGTGATGTTAGAGGAAAAAAAATCAAATAAATAGAAACAGAAGCAGCAGCAGTAGTAGGAAAAGGTGAGAGAGAAGAGTGGGAGCGGGAGAGACGAGAGGAAGAGGCGAGAGAGAGGGAGAAGGAAGGAAGGAAGGGGTGAGTGGAGAAGGACTCACCTCACTGGGAGGACGCCAGCGCCGATGTTGGCGGCGGGTGCACGGCACTCGACGCAGAGCTGGGAAGGTGGCAGAGTGTAGACGATGTGCGGGAGGGAAGAGCGGTGGATTTTGGCGTCGACGCATTTCTAGTGCTAGCGGCGGAGGGAGCGCGGTCATTAGTGCTCCCAAAGGGAGGTTGGCGGCGTTGCCCCGACGGATGGCACCGATTGGAAGTGAGGTAAGTAACGGCAGTGGTGGTTGGTTTTATTTCTTTAATTTCGGTGGTGGTGGCATTGAGATTTTGGGTGGCGACGAGGTTCTGGTGGTTTAGTCGGAGGTGGTGGTGGAGGTCAATTTTGGTGGTAGTGGTGTGGAGGGGTGCTGCTACAATGGTGGCAACAATGGTGGTTGGCTGGGTCATCGGAAGGGAAGTGGAGGAGAAGGGAGGCTATGGTGGACGATGAGTATTGGTGGATTGGGGTTTGGGTTCTGGCCATGGCGGAGGGGCACCGAATTAGTCGGAAGGGCGCTGTAGTCGTGGGTTATGGTGGTGATGATGATGACGGTGGTGGTGGCAGCGGGTGCTGTGGTGGCGGGTACTTGAGAGGGACGGACTGGTGGTGGTGGTGCCGTAGGAGCGGGGTAGGCAGCCAGGACGGCGGCAGTTCCGTCTAGGGATAGGGTTAGGTTAGAGTTTAGAAATAAGATTTGGGATTGTCCGGGTGTGTCGGATATGATAATTGGAATATGTAAATGTAAAAATAAAATATTGGAAAGACACCCAGGGTCGGACCCGAGGCCGTCACGGCTGACACGGTAAAGATTGGACACGAACACGTTGCACTCACGTTGTGGTGGAGAAAATTGGGTTGTGAAATTTATGGAAAAGAGCAAGGAGCCTCTCCTTATATAGGAGCTGGACTCCTAGATAGATAAAATTCAAATCTCCTTTTATATAATTCACTATTTAAATTAAATCACTTTAAAACCAATTTAATCAAATCCAAATCCAAAATCCAATTTAAATCTAGATAAATCCAAATCCAACTTAACTATAGATAAGTCCTATCTTTAAATCAAATAAAAATCTAATCACCATTTAAATTGCCACAAATAAATTCAAAATATCCTTTTATAAATGAAAATAATAATAATTTTAAAAATCACAATAATTATTTAAACATTAATATGAAATAACATCAAAAATACCTTTTCAATAATTAAAGATAAATAATAAAAATAATTTCCAAAATTTAAAATGTATATACATGAATTAGATTTTATGTACCTCGCATGCAAATAATATATTTACATAAATATTATTTGTGAAATTAATAACCATATTTGTAATAAATAAAATAGTTTTCATAAGAAAACAGAAAAAAATAGGTTTGACAAAGATTTGGTATGACACAAAAACAAAGCAAAATTATTTTATAAGTATTTCAAACATAAATATTTATTCGCTGTATTTATTAAAAGCTTATAATAAAACAAATTTGAAAAATAATTAAATATTTTGATTCTACGTATTCGTATCCGCCGTACAATCCCAAAAATAAAAATCAATACCAAAGTAAAAAAAACATAGTAAAAATTTAGGGGTTTGCATCCTACCCAACTTACAAGAATTTTATCCTCGAAATTAAGAAATAAATAGGGTAGGTAGGGTTGAGAGGTAGATAGATTTTTCGGTAAGGAAAACATGACCAAGGCATTGTAGAAGTAAGAGACGTAGAATAAAATGGGTAATTTTTAGAAAAATCATGATTTAGATAACTAGGAAAATAAATCACGAATATTGTTTGGGCATTGAAGGAGGGTCGCTAATTTATGAAAGAAGAAAAAATAAATTAAAGATTAGGGTTTAAGCAAATCAAAATAAAACACAAAATAAAGAATAAGGCATCGAGTAGATTAAGAGAAAATAATTTAGGATATGGTTCCTTGAGAGAAAAATGTATGCCAGTTGTCTAGGTTGAGGGTACGATTAAGGGAATGATTTGAATCATTCTCAAGTTTCAAAAATGATTAGAAGGTCACGATAATAGGTCTAGGGTTGAGGAAAAGGACGAGTAAATTGGTTAGCTACACTCGTGTATAAACAACTATCATGGTCATAGAGGAATGTTCTGTGACTATCTATCAAGTATGAACATTTATCTTTCTATGATAAACGAAAATAATAAAGAGTTCAAGGAAGATACGATCGAATACGAATACGTGGTTCAAAGGCGACTGAATAATTCAAAAGAAAATTGCCAATGCAGTCATGGATGAGTTCTTAGAGGGAAAGTATATTTGTTAACTATATCCTAATCCACATAGAGTAAGAAGAGCGAACCAAGTGTACTAGGTTGATCAGACCATAATGCACCAATTTTGATTAGACAATGTGTTAGTGGGAGCTCATAATAAAACTATGTCATGTTCAAGATAAAGAAATAAGCTTGCAAAACTAGGCTAAATTAGCAGCATTAGTCAAGTTAGTCCAAAATATTAGTATGGGAGATAATGAGTGCAAAAAAACATAAATAGTTCAAGTTCCTTAAAATCTAAGTTTCGTCTGGTGTTTGTGTCTATATAGTCGTCCTACTGTCTTCTTATCTAAGGTTTGGTCGACCCTATGGGTTAGGGACCTCTATACTGTATAGTCTAGGTAATCCTATTAGTAACCTTAAAGGGGATGCTAGGTCGTGAGGTATCTACCCAACTTACAAGAGTTAAACTAGTAGTGAGATGGAACGATGGAACATGTCTACCTAGTACGAGTCACCTTTCTAACCTATATCAAGCACGAAGGAAAGATAAGAATTACGATAGAAAGGATCAAGCAAGATGCAAATCAATGAGTCAAGCGAGAGTTCGAAAATGGAATCAAGGAAGGAGGTCAAGTATGTGGATGATATCATAGACTCTAATCCTACACGCAGGCACAGTAAAGTAACCAAATAATTTATCGCAGACCTGCATGGGCCACCATAAAAACATGTAACGCCCCAGTCCTAAAATACGTAGGATTAGGAATATAAACATGCCAGCCGTATAGTAAGCTGTAAATGCAGTATAACCATGACAACTAATCTCATCCACAAAAATAAAAGAATAATGATATCATAAAATTAACTTTGAATTGTCATTTGTACAAGTCGTTGGGCGGAGACAAATCCATTACCAACTATTTTAAAGGAGAAGTAATACATAAACAAAGAAATGATTTGGCAAGAGTAGCAAGGACGATCCAAGAGAAATCATCTTCGAAGGAATAGAGAAGATCACGGTCTTGGCTAGAACACCTGCAAAAAGTAAAGAACACACACCTGTAAAAATTACCAAGTCTTCAGTGGGACGTAACACGATACATGAAGAATATGCCATAATACTAAATATAACTGCTCATTAATAAATCAAATCAGATCATAGCATGGTCCAATACACCCTTGAATTAGGGTACCATTCCCTCCTACCAAATAAGGACATAAGATGGCACCCTAATTCACGATGAATTCCATGCCATGATTCCAATATAGTATTCGGACCACAACAAGGTTCAGTACCTTCTCATTGAAGTAGTGAACCACACCTACAACCAAACAAGGATAAGGTGTGATAAATTAGTCTGCGACAAGTTATTATTCTAAGCTACGATTAGGTACAAGTGCACAAACTAAAAGTACCTATACCTAGCGGATAAGGTAGCCTAACCATTCTAAGTAAATGCAGTTTAACGTCAAACCTCCAACGAATGGGCTCTCTGGCTATAATTGGTTTGGTATGGCCTCCTCTATGGGCACCAGGGACCTCAAAGCATGATATTTCCAAAAACATCAGAGGCCAGCAAGAACATGATAAAGGGGTCGTCAACCCGCATCTCCGCGGAGCGTACGGTCACAAAGGTAAAGTGCATAGTAGCCCATATGCTAAGGAAATGTCCTCACCCTATGCCTATCTATGTTGTATCGACAACATGTATAACCTCTATTAACTGCTAAGTCAAATTAATCATACAACATACTATTAGCGGTTAAATTATATCGTACGACTTATACGTATCGATGGCCATCCAGCTACGCATGTCCGAGTTCTATGAATGCAACACAATGAGAGGTTGTCTCTTAAATCTAGGTTTAATGTGTATAAAAATAAGCAACAGGAAATAGGACTAAACAATATCATTCTATCTAATTATGAGAATGTATCACAGTTTATTTTGCAGAAAATAAATAATAAAAAATGCATGAAAAATATGAGCTAAATTAAATAGATAGTAAATAGCAAGGTATCTTGTGGATAGTGACACCTGGTGTGGTAGGATGATCAAGGTGGCACAAAATATGGCTTCGGTATTACAACTACGCAAGGTGGTCTCTGATGATGGCACGGACAGATCCATCGAGTCCAGAACGGTCAGATTAGTTAGGTTCGACATAAGGTAGTCTAGAATTGGCAAAAGAATAGGAATAATGGGATTAGTCACGGATATGTGATAATCGAAGAAAATTGGATAAATAATATATGCAATTTTTGAAAATGATTTATAATACTTGAAAAATATATTTTTATTAGCTAAAATATGCTTTCCAATAAATACTGCAAAAAATCGAAAATCGATTTAGGACAAAAACTCTAAGTTGTCAAAATAGAATTTCCAAGTAAAAGAAGAAGGAAAAACAATTTTTTTTTGTTAGTCAGAAATAATGCAAAAATACTATAAGATCATTCTATAGTTTGGAAACTATATTTTATGGGTCAAAAATATTTTTGGATAAATAATCTAGAATATTTATTGTAGGGTTAAAACAATATTTGAGATCTATAGGTAGAGTCAAGTCAAATTTGGTATTTTTATTACATATATATCTTTTTAGAAAATAATATATAATTATAATAACAGTATTAAAACTAATATCATGATATTGCTATACTAATACAAATGTATACATATAAATGTATACTAAAATTTTATATAAATAATAACAGCAATATATACATATACCTTTTATCAATAAAACCATACATTATAAAATAATGCTAATGTAACAATACTTAATATCAATAACAGTAATGGGTAATAAAAATAATAATAATAATAATAATAATAAGAATAAAATAAAAATAATACTAATATTAGTAATAATTTCTAAGAGAGGCAAGGAAAATGAAACAAAACAAATAATAATAATAATAATAATAATAATAATAATAATAATAATAATAATAATAATAACAATAATAATAATATTAATAATATTAATAATTAACAATAATAATAACAAGCTATAACTATTCTTCCTTCTTGTTTAACGAGAGGGAGTAACAGTAAGGTCAGAGGGGAAAAATCAAATGAATAGAAACACAAGCAACAAGTAGTAGTAAAAAAAAGGTGAGAGAGAGAGTGAGGAAGAGAGTGGGAGTGGGAGAGACGAGAGGAAGAGTCAAGAGAGAGGAAGAAGGAAGAGAGGAAGGAACTCACCTCACTGGGAGGCCATTTGTGCCGATGTCGACGGCGGGTGCGCGACACTCTACGCGGAGCTGGGAAGGCGGCGGAGTGTAGACGATGGACGGGAGGCAAGAGCGATGGATTTCGACGGTGGTGCGTCTCCAGCACTAGAAGCGGAGGGAGCGACGGTCAATGGTGCTCCTAGAGGTAGGTCGACGGCGTTGCCCCGAATGACGGCGCCGACTGGAAGTGAGGTAAGTAACGACAGTGGTGGTGGTGGGTTTTATATCTTTAATTTTGGCGGTGGTGGCGTTGAGATTTTGGGTGGCGGCATGGTTCTGGTGGTCTAGTCGGAGGTGGTAGCGGAGGTCGATTTTGGTGGTGGTGGTGTGGAGGGGTGATGCCCCGATGGTGGCCAATATGGTCGTTGGTTGGGTCACCAGAAGGAAAGTGGTGAAGGTGGAGGAGAAGGGAGGCTATGGTGGACGGTAAGTATTGGTGGCATGGGTTTGGTTTGTGAGGTTTGGGTTGTGGCCATGGCGTAGGGGCGCCGGATTAATTGGGAGGGCGCTGAGGTCGTGGGTTATGGTGGTGATGTTGATGACGATGGTGGTAGGCAGCGGGTGCTGCGGTGGCGGGGACGTTAGATGGCATGGTTGAGAGGGATGGACTGGTGGTGGTGGTGCCGTAGGAGCGGGGGAGGCAGCCAGGGTGGCGGCAGTTCCGGCTAGGGATAGGGTTAGGTTATTGTTTAGGAATAGGAATTGGGATTGTCCGGGTGTGTCAGACATGATAATTGGAATATGTATATATAATAATAAAATATTAGAAAGACACCCGAGGTCAGACCCAAGGCCGTCACGGCTGACACGTGAAATATTGGATACCGACACGATGCACTCACATTGTGGTGAAGGATATTGGGTTGTGAAATTTATGAAAAAGAGCAAGGAGCCTCTCCTTATATAGGAGGTGAACTCCTAGATAGATATGGACTAGAAAAATTTAAATCCCCGTTTAGAAAATTCACTATTTAAATTAAATCACTTTAAAATCAATTTAATCAAATCCAAATCCAAAATCCAATTTAAATCGAGATAAATCCAAAGCCAACTTAACTATAGATAAGTCCTATCTTTGAATCAAATCAAATAAAAATCTAATCACCATTTAAATTGCCACAAATAAATTCAAAATATCCTTTTATAAATTAAAATAATAATAATTTCAAAATTCATAATAATTATTTAAACATTAATATGAAATAACATCAAAAATACCTTTTCAATAATTTAAGATAAAAAAATAATTTCAAAAATTTAGAATGTATATGCATGAATTAAATTTTATGTACCTTGCATGCAAATAATATATTTACATTAATATTATTTTTGAAATTAATAACCGTATTTGTAATAAATAAAATAGTTTTCATAAGAAAATAGAAAAAAAATAAGTTTGACAAAGATTTGGTATGACACAAAACAAAGCAAAATTATTTACCAAACATAAATATTTATTCGCTATATTTATTAAAGGCTTATAATAAAACAAATTTAAAAAATAATTAAATATTTTGATTCTAAGTATTCGTACTCGTCGTACAATACCAGACATAAAAATCAATACCAAAGTAAAAAAAAAATCATAGTAAAAATTTGGGGGATTTAGATGTACACTCGCAGTCTACTGTATACCACTACCTGCAGACTGAAATGCCTTCCCTGCAACACCACCTGAAGGTTGCTGTACACTAGATTTCCTATTGCCAAGCCTACTGTAGGTGCTGCAGCTACTGCTGCCTGCTGTAGTTATCTATCCTGCAGATATCTCTTACAGTTGCACTTATCTGACGCAGGAAACAGCACATAAATTGTACTGGTTTTCCTCCTTCTGCCTACAACAAATTCCCTTTTGTTTTATTTTCCTCACCGGCCTATAGACTACCCTACTGGATAGCAGGTGTCATATCTTGCATAGCTATTTTTGCCACTCCTCTCCTAGCACACACACACACACACACAAAAGACTAAAATTCACTAATACTCCCTGCACTATCGTCCCCTAGTAGTTGCTTCTCTGTAGTTGGACTGCTGAGGCAAATCCCCTACACAAACTGTAGTTACCCATACAGAGATGGTACACACACACCCAAGTTGCCCACACACATGCACAGGTAAAGCCTTTCCTAGACTGCTGCTACATCTACTACAGAGCCAATTGTTAACTATCTACCTAAACTGGGCTATAAACCACATTTACTGCAGTCCAATCCCTAAATCTGTGCAGTCTGCTACACTACACCACTTATAGTACCTGCCCAGTTCCTTCCTACAACCTTGCACTGCTTGCACAACTGCTAATTGTAATACCATTAGGTAATTAGTACACAAACACATGGACCCCTTGACCCCCATGACACTCATACCTACACATATACATAGGCCTAAGACACCAAATCACAAACACACAGTTAGTTATCCATTCACTAGCCCCTTCCGCATAATAGTCACACCCTACTATAGTACTACACTCACCTATGTGCACTTCCCAACACTCACACATACATAGACACTCTTACATGCCTCCACCCACTAAACCATACCTTCCACCTATTTCTTACACATATTATAATATATATATATATATATATATATATATATATATATATATATATATATATATATATATATATATATATATTTATATATATATATATATATATATATATATATATATATAAATATATAAATATATATAATATATAATATATATAAATATATATAAAAAAAAATTATATATAAATATATATAAATATATAATATATAAATATATATATATAAAAATAAAATATATATATAAATATATATATATATATATATATATATATATATATATATATATATATATATATATATATATGGGAGCGGATCAAAAGCCCCCCTTAGAAAACCCCCTAAACCCCCCCCCCCCCCCCCCTCTAATTCGTAATATTAATGTTAATATTAATGTTAAAATTAATGTTAAAATTAATGTTAATTTTAATATTAATGTTAATATTAAATTTTTTTATTTTTTTATATTAATGTTAATATTAATGTTAATGTTAATGTTAATGTTAATGTTAATATTAATTTTAATGTTAAGTTTAATGTTAATTTTTGTATTTAATGTTAATATTAACATTAATATTAACATTAACATTAATATTAACATTAAATTACGGATTAGAGTGAGGGAGGTTTTTCGGGAGTTTTCTAAAGGGGGCTTTTGATCTGTTTCCTATATATATATATATATATATATATATATATATATATATATATATATATATATATATATATATATATATATATATTATATATATAAGGCTATCTATAATTTCTATGATATACACTATAGAGTCATGCACCCATATTTGAGATACCCAAAATCACTAATACTTTGCTAAAACCAAAATTATACTATTAAACACATGTAATGCACCTAATGACACATGTCAATGGACACGTACCACTCAAATACCTTTCTATTTCCAAATTGACCATGCATATCACAAATTTTCATGATATGACACTGCGTATCCCAATTCAGACATGTAGAGATCAATTCGCACTAAATTTGGACTCCAAAACCATGCTTAGCCATGGATCAAACACTTAGTGGACACGAATGGCGTCCCCAAGCTAGATATCAAATTCTAGCCACTAGAACTAGTAAAATCTGGCCTTCTACTCTTCGACTCCAAACATAAGGAAGTAGATATAGGACTTTGAGGTTCCTACGGGAATTTCCTACAATTACGCCTGAAGAATTTAAAGAGAAGAGTCGTTACAAATTGGAAAGGGATTTCCAATTCACTTCTACGGAGTTGGACACGAAGACGCCTCTCCGACACGATCCTTCTTCTGTCTAGCTCTTTTTATACTCTACTAGAGCTCTCCATGCCATGGATCTCCATGAAGAGGTTGGGAATGGAGTGGAAATTGTAGAGGAGAAGGGAATTTGGGGGTTAGAGCTCCAAAGGAATTTTGGAGAATAGCCTGAGGAAGAAGAAATATAGTGTAGAGAATGAGAGAAATGGCTTATATGGACGACCACATAGGGTTGGGTTGGGCCTAATTAAAGCCTAATAAATCTCTTAACTAATCCTCATTCCAATTTATAGATTTTGAAAAGATGGCTACCCCTCTAGAAAAGTTTCGTCCTCGAAATTTAAGGATAAATCAAATTCTATACAACATAGAACAATCAAAACTTGAAAATAATGAAGTTTAGTAGATCAAAACCCAATGAAAACCGAAATGGCTATAAACTTAGATCTACAATAATCCATCCATAAAAATAAAAAACTTCAAGTTCTAAAGATGCTTAGAATCATGTAAGGAAGAGTTTAGAACAAACAAAATAACATTTGTCCAACATTTGGTAATGTGTACTTGCCTTAGGTTGGAGGAGAGAATGAAGAGGAAGAAGATGAAGAGAATGAAAATAATGGAGGAGAGAGAGGAGTTGGTTTTATACAAACCTTCTCATCTTAAACCCACCTAAACCAAACCAAGCCCAATACCAAGTTGAACCGTACCAAATTAAACCAAGTTAAGTTTAACCTATACTTTAGAAAAATTCAAAATATTCGAAAACCAAGAAATACGAAATACGGCTCAAAATACGTACCCGTACATAAATACTGATACAGTGAGATGAGTCTCACAACTCTCCCATCCTTAGAAAAATTTTGTCCTCGAAATTTTCTAAAGCCCGTCGAGTAAGATATCTAAAACAAAAGCTCAAGGAAACACAATCATCTCTATAAAATATAGCATGGCATATAAGTAAATAGAGGCAACTGTAATATAAATAAATGCGTAAGCAATAACACAAGTACAATCAAGAAGGGCTGGAGGCATACGAATAAATATGTCTCCTGAGACAGTTAAGTAGGAGCAGGCATACGCTGACTCCCAAAAATGTATAAGGATCAAGTCTCAAAGTAAGTCGGCACCAATGACTTAGTCCAAGACATAACTCTATCCAGGACGTATCTTCGTAGTCGATACCAATAAAGTCATCACATGCCTCGACTACAAAGACAGAAGAGTTGGGGACGAGGTACTCGCCTTCACTCACCGAATAAATCAAGCCGGCCATTGTACTCCATACGTGGATAGAATACAAGGTCGCCTGCAAGAACCCAAGATATATCGTCACTCTTCGTCTGAATGCTGAGACTGATCCTCCACAACCGGCCTGACAGAAGATTGCTGACCTGCCATCGGCAGAACCCAAATAAGATAATCAGAAGGATTAGGAACAGTGTCCCAAAAAGTTAAAGGACACAAGGATCAAATTCGAGGGAACAGGAGAGATCAACGATCAAGACAAACATCAGGTCAAAGGATCAGAGATACAGAATAATATAAAAGATATCAATAAAGGATAATTGTGATTGAGATAACGAAACATCAGTAATCCCTACATATCTGATAAATCAGACCTTGCATGGGCCACAACTAAAACCTATGTCACGTCCCAGAACCAGAATACTAGCAAGTGGGGACGGACAAGGCCAGCTACGCAATCCCAAAGTACACCAGTACTCTGAAATTACGTATAAGTTGTCAAGACATTGGGGTTACTTCTACAAGCCAACAGTCGATTCTAGGTTAAACAATCCTAGGTATCTCAATCACAGATAATTATACAAGGTACAAGAAGTATGATCATCAGACATACAATAGTAAAGCGTCCCAAACCATTTATACATGGATGATCGTGAAGCTAGTCATACCAAAATAGAGAACTAGCAAGAGTAATATTCATACATGATAAGCTCTAGCTATAGTCTAGAATACGCACATCATGTCTAGGCCTGTAGGCTAAATATCAAGAACCAAAACTTGAGCTAAACACGTGCTCGGAGGCTAAACGCCACAAAACAATAATGTACATAACCAGTGGGAGAATAAAATGAGAAAACCTACTTTGGTACTCTGGTGCTCTAGATGGTCACCGTCGAGTAGATGGTGCGAAAGATCCTCTGGACTTCTCTATCAGATCTGGCCAAACAAAACCAGTGGGGTCAGACCCCCAAATAGCAAGTACCACAAAGGAAGCCAAACTATGAACTAAAACTAGCAATCACTAATGTCAACAATTAGAGATACAAATGAGTAAGGGCAGATCGAGACTCGTGCACTACCAATATACTTATCCCGAACATAGGAAGACAATAAGTAAGCATCTTGGAGCATAAAGAAATTAACATGTGACATAATGTAAGTGTAGACATGTTAAGTAAACAGAAGCTTGAGAATATGTAAAAGTAATTGCACATGTGAACTTGGGAGATAGCCGGGTCATAAAAGCATGGTGACCCGGCATAGGGAGTCATGTATAGCTTGTGAGATAATTAAACCCGTGAGCATGTAAGAATTATATAGAAAGATAATGATAATTAGACTTAGGAACTAATTCAGAAGTCAAGTTACAATCCTTAAACCAAACAAGGACCTGGGTTGCAACCCTTCTCCTGAATAGAACTTTGTCTCCGACCATTTATCGATAAAAGTAAGCATAAACCATAGTGTACTGAAATAAACATACGGACACTGCCTAGACAAAACTAGACTGGACTGGACTGACTCCATCCATCAATCACGACCAAGCAATGAGTATGACTTGATACTTTAACTAACTAGGGTTATCAAAAGCTTAGTTACTAACAAGATGCAAAGAGATTTCCAAGTCCAGTTACCCGCCTGCTGCTACCTGAGTGACCCCAGCAAAAGAAAACAAGTATAGCAGACACTCTGCAGTAAGATACATGTGCCCTAAGGAGGTGCCCCACTTGACGGCAGGCTGGAAGTGTGCTCATCATGACAGATAGCTCCAAATCCCATGTATATATTATATATAAGGCCGGGAACAAAGGGGCAACAGGTAACTGGAAAAGTCTCTTCATGAACTACTTGATCAATCTAGTCTTTAATCCTAGCCAGATTCAGTATGAATCCCTGACCGTGGTAATCAGGAATTCATGTCCTAGACATGATGCAAGACGAGACATGCAGCTTGTGCACGCATACACAATACATTCAACCACGGTATCCAAACGAGATGTATTAGCAAGAAGAATAGTCGTCGCAATAGCAACTTGATTATACATGTCATGTTAGATTTACTTGTCATATCAAGAGTGCGCCACAACGGACCACTATCAAGAGTTATCATGTTGAGGTTGCTTGTTAAGAGTGCACCACGACGGGCCACTATCATGTTATCATGCAAAGACATGTTCAAGAGTGCACCACGATGGGTCACTATCATGTAAAGCAGAGAAAGACATGTTCAAGAGTGCACCACAACGGGTCACTATCATGTAAAACATAGAAAAGGCATAAATCATGAGTGCACCACAATGGGTCACTATAAAGAAATTCTAATCATGTCATAGATTGTAAGGTACAATAAATTCGGAAAAGAATGAAAACACATATCATATCACATAAGAAATATTCGAAGGGAAGGACATATCCTGACATGTGAGAGGGGATAAGTATAAGAAACTAATTGGCATAAAATAATAATTCATTCTGTGCTAGTGTTAAGAATGTAAGGAGGTACAATTATTCTCCAACTGTACGATATTATCAAATCATGTTAAGAAATTCATTTATTCAAGAAATATCAAGCTATTAAGTAGGGTCGTCGCAATTTAGGGCAAGATAGAAAATATGCAATGAAATCATAAGCTCTATATCAAGAATGAAAGAAACTTACATAAAATAGTTAGTAACATATTCTTGAAGCTAAAGAAAAGATCTACAACTTTCATGTTGAGAGTTGGGAGAAATTCTGGCCACAAATCAGCGAAATAGGGCATAAAACAGCCAAAAATAGCCAAACTAGGCACTATGCGGCACTATGCAAGCCATGCAGCACTATTCATCTATGCGGCACTATTCATGCCTGCGGTATTATTCATCCATGCGGCACTATACAAGCCTGCGGCACTATTCATTCCTGTGACACTATTCATCTATGCGATACTATTCATCTATGCGGTACTATGCAAGCCATGCAGCATTATTCATCTATACGGCACTATTGATCGTCCCTGCCAAAACCAGGACAGATGAACTAGAAAATGTCCAAATCTTATTTTGGCCATAACTTTCTCAAAACAAGTCAAAATTTAACTTTTTAAAGGTCCATTTTGGGTAAAATCGAATTCTCTACAACATAGAACAATCAAAACTTGAAAATAATGAAGTTTAGTAGATCAAAACCCAAGAAAACTGAAATAGCTATAAACTTAGATCTACAAGAATCCATCCATAAAAATCAAAAACTCCAAGTTCTAAAGATGCTTATAATCATGTAAGGAAGAGTTTAGAACAAATAAAATAATATTTGTCCAACATTTGACAAGGTGTACTTGCCTTAGGTTGGAGGAGAGAATGAAGAGGAAGAAGATGAAGAGAATGAAAATAATGAAGGAGAGAGAGGAGTTAGTTTTTTACAAACCTTCTCATCTCAAACCCACATAAACCAAACCAAGCCCAATACCAAGTTGAACCGAACCAAATTAAACCAAGTCAAGTTTAACCTATACTTTAGAAAAATTCAAAATATTCGAAAATCAAGAAATATGAAATACGGCTCAAAATACGTACCCGTACAAAATACTGATACAGTGAGACGAGTCTCACATTCGGTCAAATGGTCTAGTTGACAAGCAAATGTTTTTAAGAACGATCAAGAGTGAAATGGTTTGGCATGACCAATCTATGGTCAGCATGGTTGAGTCATTACCAACTTTTTAAGGAATGACCAAGGTTTTCGATAAAATCTAAACAGGATTTTAGTCGTATTTAAGAGGCAGTCACGATCAAGGCTAATCGTGCACGTCATCCAAGCAGGGTAAAAATAGGAAGTCGGCACGAGCATGATCATGATCAAAATAGTCATGACCGTAGTTGGAATGAAGGTATAACCTTAGCTATGATTTGGTTGATATTATAGACACGGTTACGATTTAGTCTCGATAAGAATGGTTTAAGATCGATCAAAATTAAAATCATCTTGGTACGAACCACTAGTTGAACAACATTATTTAGGCACAATCATAGAATTAAATTCTAGGATGACATACGAATTGGCACGATCGAAATAGAATCGAATAGTTTGGTCGTGACCAAAAAGTATTTAAGGGTGATCCAATCGAAATCGTTCTAACACGAACTATTATGTAGGTATAATCATATAATTAATCCTAGGAAAGGATACGAATTGACTCGAACGAAATATAATAAAAGGAGTCTAGTCATGATCGAAATTGTTCAAGGATGATCAAATCCAAAAATGCTTAAAATATTTATCCACAATTATTTAGGCACGCGTTTAGAATCAAAATCTAGATAGGTTTAGGAATCCAGTCGAAATTATATTAAAAGATGACAATCTGAAAAATAGAAGGATAAGAAAGGAAGGGAGAACTACCGGTTTATTGAGAAGATTGTGATTAGGAATAAGCACAAATCAATTTGAAAACTTAATAGTTATATGCTAATAAGATGTAGTCTCTATGGTATTCGAAATTCATAAACATAATCGAAGTCATTTCATGGAGAATTTATGCCTCGCCAGTGTACAACTAGCTGCATTAAACCCTTGGTTCCATAACTCAAGCTATGTTGCGGTAACGAATACCCTATCAACTCCATCTAATCTTGACATAACAACTCAAGGATGAAATAAGACGACCAAGACATAATTTTAATAATGTTCGATCACCCACGCTTACTTGAAATTACTTCAACTTAGGGGTCATGCCACGCTAGTGCGCTGCTGACTGAGTGAACCCGTAGGCTCGATAATTCAAATAAGTGACGACAATGCGCTGTTGTCCTATCATCGCAAGTCAACAAAATTATTCCAACTATATCTCCAAGAATATCAAAGGAGTTTAAAATATCATACAAGTTGTTAAAGATAGAAAAAGTGTAAGTATTTGTTCTTCAAGTATAAGGTCAGCTTCTTGAAAAGAAAAATAATTGATTAGGAGGGATAATGATCGAAGTCAAAATAAGTAAAAATCTAATAATCCTCATTTCACGGATATTCAATATTCAACGATTGAGAGAAAACTTTTAAATCCAAAAACTTAACTCGAGATTAGTAGACAATTGAGTGAGAAGTTATTTTAAAAATAATTCTTTAGGTCCAAGGGAAATAATATAAGTGAACGAACTTATGATATGGCGATGTTTAGAAAAGACATAAGATAAAGTTGTACAAATGATCATGATTAGGAAAAAAATGACCGAAGTCAAAAGAAATATAAACTTAAATTTATATTTCTCTAATATTCAAGATCGAGGAAAAATATGTATAAAGCACTGTATCTACCAATTATGAATATTTTTATACACAAGTATATATGTATGGCCTAAGTAAATTCCAAAAATCTCACAATATCATTCTAAGATAAGGTTATCATATTTTCAAGTAAAATATAAATTTAAATAGTAATAATACTTATATTATATTTAATATATAATTTATAGAAATTATTCACAATACTAGAAATGGACTACCAATATATACATCTATATAACTACATGGACGACATTGGTCGCATTACATGAACACCAAGACTTGGGTTGAGTTCAGGCTAGTTTGGAACAACCGGGTCTCCTAAAAGCCAATAATCTTAATAATAAGTAATTAAATTATTCCTAGGGTTATGTCACGATTTGGCCTGGTTTTCCTAATTAGTATACACCCATGACTCGACCTTCACTACCATGGCTAGAACACTAGTCAAAGCACTCGACCACACTATCAGTGACAAAATTCTTGGTTATCTTGCACTCTAAAACTTAACCGTGACTAAGGCCTTCTATAATAAATATTTTATAAAATTCTAAAAATCACATTTTAATTCAAACAAATAAATAAAAGGATTTTTCCAAACTTTCGGAAAGAGTG
>JANAVB010032789.1:37500-67628 GCA_029216955.1 Iris pallida
TCAAGCCAACAAATATTAGTAAACTCAACAACAAGAATGATAGTAAAGGAAAAAAATGTGTTGCAGAGAGAAATCAAATTAACAGCTGTCGCGACCAATCTTGCTACTTTTCTGATGAGTTTTTTATCTTCTCAGTTCTCGCAAGTTGAATCCAATCCCAGCATGATAGAAATGACTAAACTCATAATGAAACTTGATATTCTCATCATTAAGATGAACCTCCGATCATAGAAATAAGGAACAGGGTTCATAACTATCCAATTATGAGCTAAAAGTTCTAACAGACGAACACTCCAAATATTGGGAAAATACCAAACAAAACGTTCACAAATTGTTCCAATCCCAACACAGTTTAAACTGAATAAACCCATAAAGAAACGTGATACTTATATAACTTACAGCATAACTAGGAAGATCAAACTTCTTTTCTTCTCCAAATGCTGTTTCTGAGTGCTTTAGCAAACAATAAGAAACATATCAGAATAACTCAGACGGAAAGAACTATGTGGTAAAGAAGAAATCGTAAAGGAAAACAACATAAATTGAAACAGAAAGGTAAAGAAGATTGCAAGCAATGATTGTAGTGAGACTGATTCGAGTTGGCCCCTTCTTCTTTTTGCTCTGGAGTAGAAGTGCTTGAGGTTTTATTCTCGCCATGAAGTTTTGCTAAACAACAATCAGTTGAACCTGAATCTGAACGCAAAGAAGATGGTAATCACACAATTTTCTTGATATAAATGATCGATCAGTGTCCTAAAAAACAACTTACAAACTAAACGAACAAGCACAAAATTGAGTGGAACATCCCTTACAGAGGTATTACAAGGGACTAGTCAATACAAGTATAAAATTAGTAAAGAAAATAGGGGCACAAAGTAACTTAGCAGATATGATAGAAATAAATAGATAAAAGTTGAATATCTAAAAATATAATTACCAAAGGAATCTAGGAATCAAGAACCACCCAGTACAAATTACATGACACTTAAAAACAAGATCTATAAAGGTCTTTAAGTTGAAGTTGGATAATCATATAGCCAACTCATTAGGGTCATCAAAATTGAAGTAAAGTCTCAATATCGGTGGTAGGTCCAGACAAATCCAAAACTCCCTTACAAACTTAAATTTATATGCAAATTTATCTAATGTGTTTTCTTATCTCAGAATTTACCATTAGTATATAATGTCCACAATATTAGGGAATATTGAATAAGTGCATTGCTGAATATAGTAAAGCAAGTAAAGCATTTAAGGTTTTTGAGCTAATGCTCTCACGAGGTCATAAACCAAGTACTGTTACTTACAACATCTTGATCATTGGCTTTTGTATATGTGGAAAGGTTGATAGAGCTGGACACCTTTTTGATGAGATGCCTTGTAAGGGATTGCAGCAAACACTTGCTACTTACAATATTATTTTAGATGGATTATACCGTGCTGGAAGAGTTGCTGACGCAAAAGAAATACAAGATAAAATGATTGCTTCTGGAACTTCCCTAGAACTCCACACCTATCATATAATATTACGTGGACTTTGTAGAAATCACCACATTGATGAGGCCATGAATCTGTTGGACACTCTATCATGTCAAAGGAAAAACTGGAAGCTACGACCTTCAATATTTTAATTGAAAGAATGTTTCAAGTTGGTAAGGTTAATGCAGCAAAGGATCTCTTTAACTCTATTCTTGCAAATGACATAGTGTCACCAGATGTTACTGGCTTGAAAGAAACTTCCTATCTTACTTTGATTCAAGTAATCAAACCATTCTCAATCCTTATTTATTGCAATGACAAAGTCACCACTTTCAGAAGTTATGAAGCGAAACATAATATGAAATCGATAAATATGTCATTCTGGCATCAAATTAAGCATCCTCAGTTCATCTATCTTGATTAAAACAATCAAGATTCGGACCAAAAACGATAACAAAATCTAACACAAAAAAGAAGGAAACAGCTCAAAGTACCTAATCGTCCGTCACTCCAAGACGACCTTTGCGCCAATCTCCTTCAACTTCGCCGCGATCTTCTCGGCCTCCTCCTTGGGCATCCCCTGCTTGATCACCACGGGCGCCTTCTCCACCAGCTCCTTAGCCTCCTTGAGCCCGAGGTCCGTGAAGCTCCTCACCTCCTTTATGATCTTGATCTTGGCCGCGGCCTCGAAGCCCTCCAGCTTCAGATCGAACGGCGTCTTCTCCTTCTTCTCCTCCGCCGCCGGCTGCTCCTCCGCCTGCCCCCCTTCTCCCGCGGCGCCGGCATCGGGGAATCCCATTCCCGGGGACATGACAGCCAGAACGGGCGTCTGCTCAACCCCGAGGCGGCGGCGCAGGGTCTCGGTAAGGTCGGCGGCCTCGAGGAGAGTGAGGGAGGAGATGTCTTTGACGATGGAGGAGATGCGATCGGTGGTGGGAGAAAGTGACGGAGTGGAGTAGAAGGAGGGGAGCGGTAATAGCGGATGGTGATGTATTCGGGAGCTAGGGTTTCTGGGAGAAAGGAGACGGAGGAAGGAGAGAGGAGGTCTCATGGTTGTGGATAGATTTGGGAAAAAGCAAGGGCTTTTAGAGCATTATTTGGGATCTGAGGAAGAAGATGAATGGGAAGCCTAAACCCTGCGTTTGGCCGTTTGGGAAAGAAAACAGGGGGTTTGCTTTGGTTCGTGGAGTTACGCCTCCAAAGTCAAAAATAAAAAATAAAATTGTGGACAAAATTAGGGTTAGGGTTTTGGAGTTGGGGGAAAGGAAAGAGAAGAAGAGGAGAGGAGGGTGTAAGGAAGAGAAACTGACCCATGAGGGCTTCGGATCCGAGGCCGGCGCCGGAACCGATGAAGTGGCGGAGGTTGCGGACCCATGACATCGACGACGCCGGAGGGCGACGAGGAGCGTACGCGACGGCCTCGAGCTTGTCCTGGAGGGCGACGAGGAGCGTGAGGCCCTCCTCAAAGATTTTGGATCTAGGGTTAGGGTTTTGGAGTTGGGGGAGAGGAGGGAGAAGAAAGGAGGAGAAGGAGAAGATCAAAATGTTTTGGGGGAGAGGCGGGCTATAGCAAAGATTTTGCCAAAAATTGAAGTTAAAAAATATTACAAGTTTGCCACCGCTCTAAACTATTAATAACGCTTTGTTTTATAAACGTTATAAAAAGCCCAGAATTAGCCAAAACCGTCATAGAAAAAAGGTATTTTTCAACTTAATAACGCTTATGTATCAGCCGTCATTAAAACTCCTTGTCGAGCGTCATTAAAAGGGTTTTTTGTTGTAGTAATATTTCAAAAAATTTCTGGGAAGGGGAGCTACAATTTCACAAGGTGCAACGGATGGAACTAAAATTTGTAAATCGCTAAGAACGAATCAGTCTGGTTTTATACCGAACTTGAGTTGGCAAACTGTAAACATTGGCCGAGTTATATCGGATTTTGATCTAATCGAAAGTTATGATTGTGACCAGCATGATCACCGTGGAATAGCAAGTCCAAATAGATTGTTGATTCATACCGAGTATGATACGAGAGAAATAACTTTAATTCTGAGTGCTATATGCCATACCACCTATGGGATGAATGACTCGAAGTCTGAGTGGTATATGCCATATCACTTGTACGATGGATTGTATTGACATGTTGTGTAAATTGCAGAAGGATTGTCTGCATCGGACATGATAGTAACGTGACTCGATTGGAAAATTTGTATGACGGTATGTTAATGCAAGTGTTCTTCGATAATCGGTAATAACGATAAGGCATGGATTTGTATCAATAAATGATACGTTAGACGAAAATTTATAAGTCGGTCGGATGACGGAGACTAGCGAAACGATTATGCTTCAAAGCAATAATCGGATCGGCAGGATAGGAAACCAAAAGTCATAATCGGATCGCACGACTTGCGAGTTTGATAAAAATGTTAGCGATGCTAATTATAATCGAATCGCACGAATTACAAACTCGATGAAAATGTTGGTCGATGCGAAATGTAATTGGATCGCACGAATTGCGTCTTGAAAAAAAGTTGGTCGATGCAGATAATCACGCCTAAGAAGATAGTCGATTATGTTGCGATGAAATTCATTTGAGTTCGACTAAACACGTGAAACTTAGAGGGCATGATCGTATAACTCGAGGGTTTGATATTGGTTAATCGGTAACTCGGTTATGCGATCGAAGTATAGCGGGATGCAACGAATCGGAAAAATAATGTGATACATATAGAAAAGTTCTTTATCAACTTGGATGTATGCGATGCGAGTCAAGTTGACTTTGATACATATTCAAAAATAGTTGGACAACGGCTTCAAATGCAATCCGTTGTAGAGACTTGTTGCGATCGGATGAACGACAGCTTGACGCAATGCATAGAGTAGATGGTTAGTATGAAACTTATGAAAATGAGAAATACGATTTTAAATTGCGTCGCATGCCGTGACTTTTGTTGGATGATCATGTATGTGTCAAATATGCATACGCAATAGAATTATGAAAACGGTCGCTAGCGGTTTAGTCCGATCGAGAGTACGAGATGGCAAGTATTTGAGGATTGAAAATTTACCTGTTAGCTTTATTCCAATATCCTACCACTGGGCTTGGCTGAAATACATATATTTTTGGGACGCCTTGAATATGTGTAAGGTTCCAAATCAAGTTGTATATTAAATTCAAATTGAGCTGCAGGAAAGACTTGATATGTTAATGAAATCTTGCACGAGTGTTTGAAATGGAACAAAGATAGTAGGACGATATCATGAAACGATCTAGGCACTTGGATTGAGTGTTGGTTTTGGTTCAAAAATGAACCTTGTTTTGAGTGGTATATTATGTAATACCCCGCTCCGTATGATGCATTATATAGAGTCATTGACTCGGAGAGTTGTATTGACCAAAATATTTATCGATACAAATAGTTACGTTGACCCGAGGAATGCATCGAGTAAGATCGATGCAAGTGTTAAGTTGGCATGAGAGAAAACATTGAGTCGGTTTGAAGATTCTAAGAAACTAAATCGATGCAACGCACAAGTCCAATTCGAACGAATATTGATTTTAGTTGGTTTCGTATGCAGGCTATGCGTTTATGCTTAATTTTAAGAGGTCGACATTTTGCCTTATTTGCAATGGAGTCCGCAAAACCAAACCATCACCTCACAACAGACTAAGGCAAGGGCACGGTAGGCTTAATCGGTCGAGTAGTTCAATGAAGCATGAAGTGCTCGAATGGCTAAGTCAAAAGAGTTGACCATAGAACAAAGTTATGAAATCGAGCCACATCGGCTCGACTAAACGATAAGGCGTATCGACTTAAGGTGGAAGGACTTTGACCCTTCATTTCTACTTCGTCTTGCCTAAGTAAAATATATCGTTGTATGCTAAAGTTAACTTATCGAGTCCACGGGCATGGCTCGATCGAGAGAAATGGTAGTGCGTGTCGAACACTAGATAGAATAATTGAAATGAAACGTACATCAAATGCACGAGTCGCTATTGAACATTAAAATACCGCAACGGTGAGTGCCTCGGTGCATAAGCCATAAGAACATAGGATAACTATATCGGTGAGTGCCTCCATACACGAGTCGTTTGTGCCTTCGAGTATGAGTTAGAAGGCTAGCACATTGAAAGACTATTGAGGTGAGTGACCTAGTGTACGAGCCATGAACATTGAATACTAAGGCATAGAACAGAAAAATACGGTATCGAGGCATGCATCGCATGCACGACTCGTAGAATAGCGAACAATTGTGTCAAAGCGTGCGTACGTGTACGAGAATTATAAAAGATGGCTTCGTTACAAAAGGAACAAATGTAGCATGAATGTAAATGTGGCATGGTACCTCGAAATGTTCGGGACCTTTGGGTCGTTCGTTTGACTAATATTGAATTGGGGCATGGTGCCATAGAACATTAAAACGAAGAATAAAATCGTACAAAGAATGTGAGAATATAGAAAAAGTAAGAATATTGAAAGAAAGAGAAATACAAGACGACGTGATATCTGAGTTTCGGACTTAAGACTATGTTTGGTCGTATGAGTAGATGCGTGTTGCATGATCAAATGGACTTTGAATTAACCCGTGTATGGGTTTGTTTCCTCGAACAGATCGTCGGGGCATCGGGACTGTCCAGCCTAGGAGGAATGGTAAATTCGTGGCAAGGGATCACGAGCATTACAGGACCTTCAGCAAGGTTCATAACCTAGGCTGAATGGGTGGCGTCGCTATGCATATGAGAAACATTAGTCCATTCTGATATGGTAAATGTTAGTGATCATCATATAGATGGGGACCGATGGGTTGAATGGCGCAGGCACACAAAGATCCTACACAACGAGCACTTATAACATAACAGAGAAAGATGGTAGACGTATTCACCTTACGTCGGTACAAGGGCTAGTGCGTCGTTGTTGGTAAAAAGTTGCGCCATAAAACAAACACGATATTGCTATTGGTTGCATGTATGTTTTTGTGAATAAATGATAACATGCTTGCCATGAAATACATGCTTTACTGCTTTCGAATATTCCATGAAACTAATCCTAAGGCAAAGACAGAAGATCACAACTTAAGCTGCATGATTCATATCTCTACTTAATGATGGTTTAGTAAAGTGGATCAACATTAGTACGTGAGAGGATTAGTATTGATCACCCACCAGATTGCCTTGCAGGATACATGAAATGGATTTCCCGCGATGGAGCTTTGCTTGAACGCGCTTAGGTATGGAATGCTATCGTATTTTGAGGCGTGTGACCGTATTGACGCTCGAACGTATAACAGGATGATGCGGCCGAGATATAGAAGCAATGATGTATGGAACGGTGAAATTCTTTGTGGGCAAGAGAGAACTTGAGTATTGTAAGCCAATCTGGCATGATTCATTTGGGCTATTGAAAGCCTTTATAATTTTGTTGCTTATTGTCGCAACCCGTATCCTGTTTAAGGGCATAAAAACATGGGTACATCCAGCTTACATCGTAGAGTCGGTGGTAGAACGCTGTATAGATCATCTAGAACATATAACATCTAAGACATCTCATGTTATGGTGTGAAATACTGGAATGTAAAGCAGTACAAGAACATCCGATGTACAATATAAATATAAACAGTACATTGAGATATTAGAGCATTATGTGATCTGCTTGGGTCTAGATTAGCCTGTTCCATTTGAACGGCTATGAACTAGTAATATATAGGATTAGGCCGGGTAAAATGGTAAGCTATGCACAAGTAGTATCAGATCAGACTACACCCTACGTGTGGTAAGGGTGGAACTATGCCCAAGTAGTAACATGAGGGGGTATTGATCACATAACCTCTAGTAACTCTCCATCCTCGAATAGTATAATAGATCCAACTATGACACGTCATGACACGGGATTCAAAGAGCAGGGGGCCAGCCCACTCCCAAATCGGTGTCTATACAAGTACAAGAAACAAGATAGAACGATATGCCCATATACCAGGTAATCTAGGAATAATATCTCATGACAGGATCCAACGTATTCTAGTCCGTGTATCCTTGTGTCGAGAATCAAGTAAAACACTACAATTGAATCAGATATAGTAGATATCAAAGCAATAAAAACTATCAGAGAATGTACTCGCCTGCTGTCCTGAGCTGTCAATATGAATCGAGGCTCAAAGTAGAGTCACAAACCTAAAGATGATATATACATATGTTAAATAGGATTTTAACAGTTGGACATGCTTTTCTAGTGCGTGATATACAATCTAGGTCAAATTAGGTCAAGTGTTGACCTACAGTTGACTTTTGGTCAACTGGTCAACTCTGGTCAACTCCTAGTCTAATCTAGGTCAGATGTTGACCCAAAGTTGACTTCTAGTTAAAATAGTCAATATTGGTCAACCATGGTCAAATCTAGGTCAAAACATCCAATATCAACCATTACCTACCAAAATACCCAAATATACTATCTATATACCCAACATTACCCTCATTACCTTATACATGTATATATATATATTATTTTTTTTTGAAAAAAAGAACTTTATTGAATGATAGGTGCAAAATGCCAAAGCCTATACAAGTAAGCGCACCTCGCACGAAGAACGACCCAAAACAAAGCAAGAAACACGAAGTGTTGCCCACAAAACGGTAACTGGACCGAGCATCAGAAGGTTAGGCGGTCAAAGCAGTGCCTAAGGAAAGAGCGTCCCTGCCCCTGTCAGTAGCCCAGGGCGGCCCAAAACTGGTTCGAGGTGTGAGTACAACGTCTCTTTCTTTTGAAGATTTGCCGAATCACCTCACTGTACAATTGAGGAGGCGGTAATTAACGGCCCTCGTATCTGTATTTGTTTCTGTTTTTCCATAGAACCCAAAATACGGCGGCAGCGACGATCTGATGCCCGTAAGACGCGTTCCAGCTGGTCAGCAGATCGTTGATGCCCCCGGTTGTGGGGACCAATTTGCACCTATAGTAAAGTTATGACCAAATGAGGGAGGCAGAATCCCCAACAAGAAGAACGTGATCGACGGATTCTGGTTGGTGATCAACACAGCAGTGGCATCTTGATGCCAGACTGAAGCCAAAGGATTTGACGGCATCGTCCGTAGGAAGTTTCCGGCGCACGGTACGCCATAGAAGAATGGACCATTTCACTGGAATACACGAGTGCCAAAACTTGGCGGAAGGGGAGGTCATTGCTTGGGTGTCTCTGATGATGGCTCTGGCCGAAGCAAGGGTGAAGGTGCCACCCTGGTTGGGGGACCATCTGAGCACGTCATGAGCATCATTGATCGATAGATGATGCATCCAGGGTCACCATTGCCGCCGGGCCAAACCAATCTCGAACTCTATCCCAATTCCACCTAGACGCGTCATCATCCCATAAGTCTTGGATCTCGCACAACGGCGGAGTAATAGCGTTGGGCCTGAGGATCTCGTCCCCCAACCAGCGTTCCTTATATGCCATCGAATGGCCATTGCCCAGTGTCAAGCGCAAGTACGGTTCTGCATGGATACGGCCGCGGATGATGCGCCGCCACGACGTAGAGGATCTGTTGTTGGCAAACGCGTCAGTTAAGTGACAGAATCTGGAGTATCTCGCTCTCATGAACCTGGTCTAAATCGAGTTTTTGGAGCAAATTTTCTACCACAATTTTGCCGAGTGGGTATCGACAATGTGGGCAAGTCTGCAGAATCCCAGCCCACCCTCTTCAGTAGGTTTGGCCATGGTAGCCCAACTAGCCCAGTGATGCTTGTTCCTTCCCTCGAGATGACCCCAAAAGAAATTGGTGAGTATGGATTCAATAGAATGGAGCACTTTGATGGGGGGCGCGCACACAGCTAGGGTGTATATGGGGATGGAGGATAGGACGTGATTTATGAGAATTAACTTCCCCCCGGGGGAAAAGGTGGCGTTGTGCCAGCCTGCAATTTTCTGGCGAATCTTGCCCACCATGTGGTCAAAAATGCCAGAGTTCGCTCTACCGTACACCAACGGGCAGCCTAAGTAAAGGAAAGGGGGGTAAGCTGTGGAGAAGGAGGTCATGGTGGACAGTACTGCCGAGTGAGTTCTATCAGCTTTGTGATGAGTGTAGATCACGCTCTTGCTGTTATTGATTTTCTGACCAGAGCATCGAGTGTAGTTAGCAAGAGTTCTAATAACCACCTCAATGGCTCCAATAGCGCCAGCGGAGAAAATGAGGATGTCGTCCGCATACGCAAGATGAGTTATGAGAGGACAACCGGTCGTTGTGTGAAAGTGCTGGAATCCCGGAGATCGCGGCATGGTTTTGAGGTTTCTGCTTAGGGCTTCGGCCGTGATGATGAAAATGGTGGAGGAGAGGGGGTCTCCCTGTCTGACTCCGCGAGTAGCTTTGAAGAAACCCTGAGGTTGACCGTTGATGACGGTGGAAAACCAGGAGTTGTTGATGGATCTGAAGATGATGTCGATAACAGGTTTCGAGAAACCAAAGGCTCTGAACACCCAGATCATGAACTGCTAGTCAAGACGGTCGTATGCTTTTTCCATGTCCAGTTTGATGGCGACGTTCCCCCCTGGACGGGAATTTCATGCAAGTGATCATTTCTTGAGCCAGGAGGATATGATCGATGATATTACGACCTTTGACGAAGCCACTTTTCTCTTCGGAGATGATTCTGGGGAGAAGGTCCGACATTCTAGAGGCGATGATTTTAGAAATAATTTTGTTGGTGAATGTTCAGAGGCTGATTGGTCTGAAGTCTTTAAAGGTCTTCGGGTTGTCTTTCTTAGGAATGAGGATGATG
Source organism: Iris pallida (assembly GCA_029216955.1). NCBI lineage: Eukaryota > Viridiplantae > Streptophyta > Magnoliopsida > Asparagales > Iridaceae > Iris > Iris pallida. The sequence goes on from JANAVB010032789.1 coordinate 47,740, forward strand.
TGGGCGGAGGATATAGATTTCGGATACGTGGCTCCTTGAAAAAATACGGTTGTGGCATCCTAGAGGCCGGACCGAATGATGTCCCAGCATGTTCGGAAAAACACCCCGTTGAACCCGTCCGGACCCGGAGCGATGTTAGCATTAATGGACCACACAGCGGTCTTAACCTCGTCGACGGAGGGGGGGAGCGCGGAGGCTCTCGTTATCCCTGTCGCAAATCAGGGAGGGGATCTCGGACAGGAATCCGTCATCTTTAACCATGGCCTCTTTAGCAAACATGTTGGAGAAATAGTTCGTGGCTGTCGTCTGAATGTTCTCATGATCGTTCAGAAGTTGGCCATTTTCGTCGCGGATGCGATGGATCTTAAGAGAGCTTCTGCGTCCTTTGACGCATTTATGAAAGAAGCCAGAGTTCTTGTCCCTTTCCATGTCCCAGGTTAATCTAGCCTTTTGTCTCCAGAATTTAGTTTCAACCCTGATTCTAGATTTAAGGATCGCCTTGGCGAGGTTGAGAGAGGCGCGATTCTCCTGGGAATTGAAGACGGCAAAATCGATCTTCGTACGGGTGACATCGTCTTCAACATCTTTAATGGCTTGAAAAATGTCTCCGAAAGCAATTTTGCTCCAGGCCGTAAGGGCTTTTCTAGTAGCTTTGAATTTGGTAGCAATTCTGACCAGAGGATCCGGATGAGTGACAGAGGCCCAAGCTTCTTCCACTATGTGCATGAACTGGGGGTAGTGGTGCCAGAAGTCGAAGAAGCGGAAGGATTTATTGATGAGGTTATGGGTGTTATTAATCTCGAGGAAGAGGAGGGAATGGTCAGATTCGGTGGAGTTCAGGTGCGACAGATTACTGATCAATTCCAAATCCGACCAACAGTCATTCACCATGGCACGATCAAGGCGGGAGTACTGCCTACGCGATCCATCTTGCATGTTGCACCAAGTGAACTGGTTGCCGTGGAAGGGGATAGCGGAAAGGTGGGCGGTTAAGTCGAAGTTATTGAAGTCCTTCATAGCCGAATGAGGGAGGTCACGACCACCGGATTTTTCCTCTCTGCAAGATACTGTGTTGAAGTCTCCGATGCAAAGCCACGGCATATCGTCGTGGGGAAGGGAGGGCCCCGACAGAAGCTCCCAAAGAACTCTACGCTCCGGGATGCTGTAACTACCGTGGATGGCCGAAAGAAGGATACGGGACTTGAAGGCGGGATGCTCTACCCAACAGGAGAGGGCCTGAGGGGAGTCGTTAGTAATGCCAAAGTGGAAGTCAGCGGCGAAGAAGATCTAAATGTTGTGACATCCGGAGATCGCGGATGGGAATCCCAGCTTGAGTTGGATTTCTTTCATTCTTTTGTGGGGTATTTTGGGTTCAATAATGACAAGTAAATCAATCCGATTGGATTTGGTAAGGCTGATGATCCGATTCAAAGTCTGTTTATTCCCAATGCCTCGAACATTCCAAGAAAGAATGTTAGGCATTAAGGTAGGAGGCAGGGGTGTTTTGCAGCTTTACGGCGGATCTCGTGGTCATCGTCGTACGCTGTCTTTGTTTCTTGGATTTTTTCTTTTATTGAGATTGTTGTTTTCGGGGCTGGTACAGACCGGTGCAATGGCCCCATCTGAACTCGAGTTAACGACTGCGACTGCCGAAGGGGAAGTGTCAGAGTCTTCACACTCCGCTAGTGCACAAAGAGGATTATCTCGGTCAAGGAAACCCGCTTTCTGAGCCTGCCAAAATCTGCCGGTGAGCGGACGAGGAGGAACCATGGCCGGGCATGGGGGAGGTGGATTGGCAGAGGACGGAGCCCCGGCTATCGTACCGTTGAAGTGTGATCTGATGGCCGAAGGCTGATTACTGGGAATTACGAGTTCGGAGGAAGAGGCTTGGAGGGGAGCAGCGGGGAAGGTAAGGGTGATGGGGTGGATTCGGAGGGGAACGAGTGCGAGGCCGGTAGGGGAGAGGATGGGGGATTAGGGAGGCCACCGGAGATAGGCGTCTCCGGAGAGCAATCATCCGGATCAAAGTCTAGAGCTCCGAAGGAATTATGGATAGTGATGGCGGGTGAAGGGGGTAGTGGGTTTGGGAGGCAATCGGATGCCGGCGTCTCAGGAGCTCCATCAGCTGGGTCCGAGTCTAGCGCTCCAAAGGAATTATGGATGGTGATGGCGAGAGAAGGGGGTGGTGCGGAGACAGAAACGGTGTGGATGGGGGAACTCCGAGAGAGAGAAGGGGGGATGGAGGGGATCTGCGTTGTGGGACGGGATGGGGGTGCCGTGTCTGTATCGCGCGCTTTCCTGGGGACAAGTTTCTTGAGTTCTGGGTGTGCACAGAAGCAGTGTTGTAGAGAGTGGCCGCACATCTGGAAGTGTTGACAGAAAATAATGCTGTTGTCGTAAACCAGTACTTGGCTGAATGACTGATCTCCAAGTTCTATCTCGATCAGTTTGGGTAGCTCGTTTGCGAGGTCCAGCTCTACGCAAATCTTTGCGTAGTTACATTTAGAGAGGTTCTTCGTTTCTTCGGCAATGGCCACAAGGAATCCGAAAGAGCTGGCGATCCTCTTAAGGGATGCAGCAGGAAAGCACACTAGGGAGAGATTGGGAAGGGTGACCCAGGAGGTGACGATGGTCGAATCGATCTTGGGATTAAAGTTCGGTAACCATTTGACAATTTTGACAAACTGAGTGTCAATTTTGGTCGTGTCTTTCGCCCACACTTTGCTATAGTCCTGGTCGGAGGAAAGATGAAGAAACAGGTGTTTGGGGTCGAGGGGAGCAATCCAGAATGTCGCTGATAGTCCCCATCTGGTGATGGCCTCCCGAACCAAAGAGATTTTAGGGCATCGGGATCCGAACTTGAGTACCAGAGTCCTGATGAAGGGGAAAGAGAGGGAGCGGATCTCCTCGTAGGAGAAGGGGACCCGGATAGGGTATTCGTCCGGCTGTGGCGTCAGAGTGACGTCTGACAGGACGACTTCCGCGGCCGGAATAGGGCCAGACCGAGACCGATCAGGTCGCAGGGCATCCGCGAAGGAGGTGGAGCTGGGGAGGGAACTGGAAACTGAAGGGTCCAGGCCAGAGGGCGAGGGCGGTCCGCGTCTCGAGGAGGGAGCAGCATCGGCAAGGGCCTGTAGTGAGAGGGGATCTGCCGGAAAGCTCAGGAGAACACTGCTAGGTGGCGGGGGAAGGAGGCGGTCGCCGGCCTGAATGCCCACATCGGCAACTGCCGGGGGAAAGGAGGCTTGCGCCAGGGAAGGACCCGAGCAGGCAAAGGCCTGTGGGGGGATGAGAGCCTCGCAGGCGACAGCCTGGGGAACCGGTGCCTGACCCAGCAGGGAGCTGCCCGAGAGGGAACCGCGAGGCGCGCCAACGGGAGGGCGCGCAAGCGTCGGCAAGGATGGGGTGGCGGAGATGGGGTCCGTCAGGCGCGGAGGGGGAGGATCGGGAAGGAGTGAGCCCACGAAGGGGGATATAACCAACAGAAGCGCAGAGGCAGCTAGGGGAGCCAGGGGCCCCACAAGAGGGGGGTCCAACCTGTGTTGGGTCAACTGTGCAGGATGGATGATAGAGGAGGCAGAATGGGGAGCCATGGGTCCCACGAGAGGGGGTGGGGGCAACCAAGGCTGGACCAACTGCGCAGGAGGCAAATTAGAGTAGGCTGTCACATGGGAGGGGCCCACGTGATCGGGTTGTTCTGCGCAAATATGTGCATCAAGTTCCAGCACAAGGGGGGATCCACGAGATGTTCCACAGGACAGGGGCCCACAGAGGGGGGATTTGAAATCCCTGCGCAAAGCAACAGCGGGCCAATCGAGGAAGCAACTGGAGTATCAACGCTCGACAGTCGAGGCGCGCTCCCTCCGAGGCTGCAGGCCCACGAGGAGTGACAGGACGGACGGGACGTCCACGTCTCCGAACACGCCGCCGAGGGTAGAACCGAGGCTGAGCCTGCCGAGGGCGCGTCGACTGGACGACGAACGCCGGAATCGGAAAGATGGGGCCACCGCACCGGAGGTGCGGCCGACGGCGGGGCAAGAAGATCAGCTCCCTGGACAACGGAGGATGGCGGAGAGTCTCGGGGCGCCACCGCAGATTGGGTCTGCTGGAGCAACGCCGAGGAACGCTCGACCAGGGCGACGAGCTTCTGCGACCAGCGAGCGCGAGGAGGAAGAAGTGAGTGGGAACCGACGAGGGGTGGGGAAGGGTAGGGGGGTCGCCGGCCGGCGTGATCGAATGCGGCGGGGGTCTGACCATCTCCACCTCCTGATACGTTCAGATCCACGCCATACGACTCCGAAGCGGCGGGGCACGACGCGACCGGGACAACCCGGCTAGAGGAGGAGGTGAGCGGAGGAGCCCCTCCGACTCTGGCAGGTAAGTCGACAGGAGACGAGGGGTAACTCCGAGGAGGGGAAGAACCCAGAATCGAGCGGAGGGAGGAGCGGGGGGCCCGGCGCCGTAGCCCGAAGCGGGATCGGCCGGTCGGGGACCAGCCGGTCGCACGATGGATGCCGCCCGCCTGGGGAGGAGATGCGGCGGGGTACGGAGACACTCGGCGGTTACGACCTCGCTGTCGACGGTGAGCGCTGAGTGAGGGCGTCAGAGTCGGCTGGCCGAAGGACGGGAGGGCGGGGGCGTCTGGTGGCGGAGCGGGCCTGGAGGGAAAGAGGGGGGGGAGAGGGATCCATTTATATATATATATATATCAATCTACCTATAGGGTAACTTCTCATTTACCTTGCTATTAGGTAAACACCCATCCTATTATACATATTACCTTAGTCACCTAGGTAATCCTTAGACTATACCTTGCTAATAGACTATACCTTGATAATACCCTATTACCTTAGACTATTGGTAAACCTTCATAGATATCTAAAGTATTAGCCTATTACCTTAGCCTAATAGGTAATTACCCTTACCTAGGCCACTATCCCAAAACCCCATACCTAGATCATTTAGAGAGTATCCTATACAATATCTAGGTAATAACTCATTACTTTATACATGAATACCTATGTATATGGGATACCCTAAACTCTTCCAAGTATTACACTACCTAGACTATTGGCTTAAACTCTTGCTAGGCTAATAGGTGGACACCCTATTGTCACGACCCGCACCCTGTTTAGGGGCACGAGCACGTGGGTACGTCCAGCCTACGCCGCAGTATCGGCGGTATAACGCTATAAAGGTTATCTAGAATATATAAAATCTAAGACACAATAATATAACCTGTCACCACCGCACGAAGGAATATAACAACAACTCAATCACATAATTCAAAGGAAGATAAACACGATGATAAAGATAAAGATGAGATAAATAGTCTGAAACAACGCTGAGCCACAATCATAAGTTAAGAAACCATGACATAAAACAATATCCCAAAATAAATACTACAAGTCTCAAAGTATCAAACTGGAATGTAATCAAGACAAAATCTAGGTAAACTAGGTCACTACTGGCGGTGCGTCCTCTACGAGCACCGGGTCCACAGGCTGGTCTTGGTCGTAGGCTCCATCTATGCCAAACCATAGTAGGTCGGCCAATCTGCATCTAAATCCTCTAAAAACAATAGGGATTATCCTGTCAGGATATGAGCAAGTATAAATACCAACAGCAGTTCCATGTGAATTGGCAAATACTGTACGAGACAATTATAATAAAATACAAGATAAAATGTCAAGACTGAAGTAAAACAGTACAAGAGAACTGAATTTTATGTCATGTGTGAGATATAAGATAAAACTGTAATATAAACAATGGAAAGTAATTTGAGGTATGATGTAAACATAAAAAGAAAGTGCCATGAGATATTAGAGCGTTATGTGATCGGCTTAGGTCAAGATCCGGTTGTTCCATTTGACCGGCTATGCACAGGTAGTAAAATTGTATAGGGATCAGGCCAGCCAAAATGGAAAGCTATGCACAAGTAGTATAAGGTCAGGCTACTCCCTACGTGTGGTGAGGGTGGAGCTATACACAAGTAATAAACAAGAAGGGATATGATCACATAACCTCTAATAACTCCCCCATCTCCGAGTAGTATAATGAATCCAGACATGACAGGTCATGATACATGATTTGAAGAGCAGGGGGCCAGTCCACTCCCAAATCGGTGTCTATACAAGTACAGGAAATAATATCAAATAATGTACTCATATACCAGGTAAACCGGGAATGACATCTCATGACGAGATTCAATGTATACTAGTCCGTGTATCCTCGTGTCGAGAATCAAGTATAACACTATAACTGAATCGGATATAGTAGATATCAAAGCAATAAAAACTATCAGAGAATGTACTTGCCTGTTTTCCTGAGCTGAGAAAATCGAAACTACAACCCACTCAATGAGCCACGAACGGTCAACTCGTACAACAGTCTCCTAATGCTAAAAAAGACATTACCAACATTTTCAGAATGGTCAAATTAGCTAGAAATGTCAACTCATTAGTCTAATTCTGGACACAGGGGCAAAACAGTAATTTTGGGTCAAAATGGTGTCCGCCGTTGGACCCACTTTGCACCGAAAAACGTGCCAGACCCTACGGTCTCTAAAGTCATCAAACTATATGTCTACAGGTCCAGTTTGATGAGTCAAACCCAATCGTATGTCCAAAGTTGTATTTCGATGGGCCGTGCACAAATTCGCCTATTGGATCGGGTAGTGGGCCAGCCAAAATAGCGTTCCGATCGACCGTCTCAAAATCAGACCAAACTTGGCATACAGGACCAAAAAAATGATACAGTCTTATTGGCGCACATTTTGTCTCGATATGATGAGCGTGCACAAAGTAATTGACAAATATACAAAAGGTCGATACGTTAAATTTTTGACGGAAACGCATCAAATTTGTCGCGCACACGCGACCAATTTGAATTCCGTCAAAGCCCACACATCCACGAAGTCGATATGCACCTTTCAATACTTTCGATTTGTGACCACGTCGCCCGGATTGACGGGACGGACGGCGTATCGGGACAATTTTTCTAAAAATTCAGTTTTTTCTCCAACTTCACAAACCAATAACTTTTTGTACAGTGCATGAAATTTAATTCTACAAAAAGGGTTTTAAAGCCCTATAGGTTATCTACAAGTCTCTTCAAACCAATTTTGAAAACTAGCAACACACTGGTCGCTAATCGGCCACAAAGTTGGGGTTTCGGGACAGTTTCTAACGTCCAATAAATCAAGTTTTTTTCGATTTTGGAACTCGTTTTTCGTCGCACATGATGCGAATCAGCACGAAGTATTTGAAGAGAATTAAAGGTGTATATGTTGGGCTCATATCTGACTAATTGGTTCGCAAAACGATTGAGCGAGGAAGGATAAATCTGTTTTCGAAGTTGGCTCTTCGCTGACAGTTTTTGCGCGCGGGTGGGCTGCTCGTTGCGCGTTTCCCGGCGATGGACGGCCGTGGATTGGTCGACGGCGATGTTGGGGCGTACGCTGGGTTGGGGGTGACGGCTAGGGTTTGGGTTTTGTAAAAAAAAACTCTTTCCTTCTCTATACGAAATATATACAGTTGAGGTCGGGTTTTCGGTTAGGTTTTAACTAAGTAAGGGGGGCTCGGGTTTTGTTAGCATGCTGTTGCTGTTGGTTTTTGTATTGTGTGTGTATGTGCTTGGTTTGTGTTGTTGTGTTGAAGAAAAATTCAATTTTGACTTAGCAACCTATTTTGACTATCGTTTTTTTCTTCTTTTCTTTAAGGCTTTTAATACTTTATATATATATACATAAATACATAAATACATACATACATACATACATACATACATACATACATATATTATATTTGCATATGTATTTATTTAATAAATAAAACTCATTAAAAATAGTACTTCTATTTAAAACTATTTTTTTCCTTCTTTATAAATAAAAAAATAAATACCAAACAAATTCTAAAATCATTTCTAAAATGAAAAAAAATATTACGTATCTATATTTATTTAATATATTATAATTTTTATAATAAAAACTTATTGAACATATATATATATATATATATATATATATATATATATATATATATATATATATATATATATATATATATATATATATATCAACAAACACCTATTTATATATATATATATATATATATATTTATATATATATATATATATATATATTTATATATATATATATATATATATATATATATATATATATATATATTTAACTAATAACGTAAAAACACTAACAATAATATTTTTAATAATATTAAAATAGTATAAATGACCATATTAGCCCTATTCAGGAAAATGGGGGTGACAAATCTACCCTCCTAAAAAAAATTGTCTTCGAAATTAGAGCAAACTAGCACAATAACAGTAGCAAGAACAAAGAAAAAAATACCTTAAGGCTCGAAGAGATAAGGATAACGTTCCCGCATCTCGTCCTCCCTCTCCCAGGTAGACTCTCCTGAAGAGTGATGCCTCCATACGACACGAACCAAAGGAATGACTTGGTTCCGGAGCACGTTCTCCCGACGATCCAGAATCTCCACAGGCTGCTCTGGATAGCGGAGAGTAAGCCCTACCTCTAACTCGGAGTGATCCAATACGTGACTAGGGTCTGCCACGTATCGCCTCAACTGTGACATATGGAACACGTTATGGACTCCTTCGAGCGTAGGCGGCAAGTCTAGTCGATAGGCTACTACAACGACCCTTCCAAGAATAGTGAAAGGTCCGATAAAGCGCGGACTAAGCTTCCCGCCTTGGCTAAAACGAATCGTGCCCCGTGTCGAAGAAATTCTCAGAAACACCATATCACCAACCTAGACACAAGACAAGACTTAATACAAGACCCTAAAGCAAACAATCATAAACAAGCTCAAACAGAAAAACTGATACTAACCTCGAACTCTAACGGTCTCCTGTGGCTATCGGCCCAATGCCGCTGTCTATCCTGAGCCACCCGAAGTCTTTTCCTGATCAACTTAACCTTCTCTGCTGCATCCACCACCATCTCCGGGCCAAGCAAAACTCTCTCACCGATATCGTCCCATGACAAAGGAGTACGACATCTCCGTCCGTATAGAACCTCGAATGGTGACATCTCTATACTGGCCTGATAGCTATCATTGTAAGCAAACTCTACCAGGTGAAGATGGTCCTTCCAAGATCCCCAAAATCTAACACACAAGTGCGAAGCATATCCTCGAGTGTCTGGATGGTCCTCTCTGACTGTCTGTCCGTCTGGGGGTGATACGCGGTACTAAACTTGAGCTGGGTGCCCAAGCTAGTATGCAAACTCCTCCAGAAGTGGAAAGTGAAACGACTATCCCGATTCGAGACTATGCTCACCGAAACTTCATGTAATCTGACTATCTGACACATGTACATCTCTGTCGGTTTCTCCGTAGACAGTCCCACTTTGAAAGGCAAAAAGTGGACCGATTTGTTCAATCTATCAACGATAACCCAAATCACGTCTTTCCCTCCTGGAGATCGTGGAAGTCCAGATACAAAGTCCATAGTGATATGCTCCCACTTCCACTCTGGAATGGGTAGTGGCTGAAGCAGACCACCTCGCCTCTGTCTCTCGGTGTTCACCTGTTGGCACAACAAGCATCGAGATACAAACTGAGCTACCTCTCGCTTCTTGCCATACCACTATACGTGCTTCCTCAGGTCTCTATACATCTTGTTGGCTCCAGGATATATAGAGTATTGAGAACGATTCGCTTCCTGCAGAATCTCCTCCCGAAGCTCTTCACTCGGAATGTACAATCTAGTACCGTGCCTCAGCGACCCATCTTCGGCTATAGAGAAATTGTCTTACAATTCTGTCTGCACCTGCTCCCTGATGCTCCTCAGGGCCACGTCATCAAACTTTGTTGATCTGACTGTCCATCAATGCAGACTAAATTTGTAAACCCCGCATCTGAATCTCCATACTCAGAATGATCACCTCGATACCCAACATTTCCAGATCAGCCAATAGATGACGATCTGCCGCCAAATACATAGCGGCTGGATACCTGCTCAAGGCATCTGCAACTACTATGGCCTTTCCTGGATGGTACTGCAACTAGATATCAAAGTCCTTAATCAGTTCAAGCCACCTCCTTTGCCTCATGTTCAATTCCTTCTGGGTGAACACGTACTTCAAGCTCTTGTGATCCGTAAAGATCTCAACTTACTGGCACACTCTATCCAGGATACTATACTACACTTATGGGATACTACCTTCTATTGTCTTCCTTAAACGAATACGGGTAAATAAGTAGCATATGGGGCTCAGTTGAATGGGACACAAGTGTCATGTGGGTAGTAGGCTTAATGTGGGTCGTTTCCATATTTTGGGTCAACAAGTTTGGATCGAAATGGTGCCCCCAATTCGAGTCGAAAACAAAAGTCACTTTGTGGTGTGAATCAAGATTGGGTCTTGTGTCAGGAAAGTCGTATGATAAAATAAAGCACAAGAGGGTGTGCCTGAGTGGGACACGAAGGTCATGGGCGTAGGGTGTCTTGTCTAGATCATGCATATGAATTTTGTTTTGAGAAAACAACTAGTCTTGTGCTCCTAAGTTAAAAGTCATGGCAATGTGCATATGATAATCACAAAGAAAGTAGGAATGGTCAATTGCCTAAATTGATCCAAAATTTGTATGATACAAAGATAGTACAAGAGAACGAGTTTGAGTGGGATATGATATATCAAAATGAAGATAATCTTGTCTACTACAAACTCATGAAGAAAGTTTCCAGAGATTGACATCTCTGATGCTCCAGAAATCAAAGTCACGGAAGAACATTTGTCTATCTAGGATACTCTCTCTAGGGTGTCTACCCAAGTCTTGACACCGTCTACACAAGGCACTAACTCATCTATATAATACTTGGATGATACTTCTATACTAAGTTACTCATGTCCCTCCTCTAACTAGTCACTTAAAATGTTGGTGCCTAAACCTATATAACACTTGAAATACTCTGGCTATTGCTACTAGGGTACTCCTCCTGTTCTGGCACCTGGTGCAACTCCTACCTTAACACTCATTAATCAATCTAAGGTTTTCATCTATATTTAATTATCAAAAATCATATACATTACTTCCTAACCATGCTCTAAACTATTAACACAATACTCAAGGACACAAACTAATTGCAAGTCACCAAGCCATCATACTGCGAAGAACCTATAATGAAATGAGACTCTACAAGGACCTGGACTAAATAACTGAAACTATCCCTACTCCTAAGCTAATTGAGGATAGAACAGAATCTATAATAATAGAAGTGGAATGATAGAGATGACATGTTAGGACCCTTCTCAAGATACAATCTGATAATCATACATGTCTGTCCTAAATCATGATACTCAGAATCTTCGCCACGCCAGTAAGCAAGGCTGCAATAAAAGGTAGATTTCATAACTAGGTATGCACCTCTATAATCATATCGTCTGAAATCCTCGCTACGCCGACTAGTATAGCTGCAAGAAATCTCAAATCTCATGACCAAGATATGTACATCCGAAGTCAGGTCTCTACGTTTCTGCCACTCCGGCTAATATTGTCACGCCCCGATTCCGTCGAATCGATAGTCGTCCCCCGGGCGTGATGCCGTGCGAACCTAATTTGCGATCGCACAAGGCCAAGTCATAAGGTAATCCGAGACACGAGATCTAAGAGAGTACGTAGACAAATTGATACACACAATAAGTAAAGGAAACTAGATCTTTATTGATAATGAACATATTTTTACAGACTCCGATACAAGACTCATTGCCGCGCGGGCTACAACATGACTCGATTACAAAAGAGTGCCGATGAGATAGCCGTTCCATACATTGCACACATCCCTCAATATACAAGTACTCCATTGACCTGGATGGGAGGGACGCTGAGTCATTTTCCTTGGACTGTTGAGAGCCTTCAAAATGTGGAGTCGCTGAGAGATAGTCTTCGACGCACGGCCGAAGCTTCAAAAGTCACGAACGTCGCCTTGCTAGTTGGCGCGTCCTTCCTGGTTCGCGGGACCTGCAAAGAGCGAGGATCAGCACGAAACACATGTACTGGCGAATGGCTAATTAAATCCAAGCTCTGCATTTGATTCAAGAAGTTTCATAAACATGTTTGCTAGCTATTTCAATGATCTTTCTAACCATCCTGTATGATTTGCATGTTAACATGTTTTGAGGCAAGCAACTATCATGTTCATCCCGTGTCCCGTGCACCTGATAAGTAGTGACAGGGGTTTAAAGGCCACTGGCAATGTCAAGCCATCGCGGACTATAGCATTCGGTTAGACGACGCCCCTTTCGCGTCGGGTAGCGAGCCCTGTGCGAAAGTGCCCGCATAACTCGCGCCGATGAAGGGTTGGCGCTGCTACACTTGTTCCTCCCGGGCCGAACCGGTCCCTTGGCCGAGGCAACCGTTCGAGGAACTTCACCTTGTCGACAAGTTGTCCAATGACCGTTTTCTTTGGAACTTAGTTGATTTACTCATTTCTTTCGTATCGTTGCGATAAGCGTTAATAGATTCATTCGTTGGATTGGCATAGACCAAGTGTAATTGCATAGGAAGCACGTTGTTTATTTCCAAGACCGACAGTTCGATAACAAGTGTTTCGTGAAGTATCGTGCCACGATTTCATTGATTCTATACTATTATGACAAGCATTTATTTTACTTCACATGTTGAGTTTTTGAAGTAGAGGGACGGGACGAAGGAGGTCAGCCACTCGCCTTAGCTTGCTTCAAGCGAGCGACCGGTTGGCTGCGCTGTCGTCGCCTACGCGATCACCTGCAATCGCATAAGCAACTGATTAGAACACTGTGTATTTCAAGGAATTTCGATATGAATGCGAGCTCGAAAACGCGACACGAAAACCCATCGAAAGCATTCACGAAAACGAAAGCCAAAGCCAATTCAATTGCGGCATGAAAACCAGAGCAACGGGAGGTCTCTCCCGACTCAGCCGCAGAGCCAATCCTCGAGGCGCAAACCCGCTGAATATGGGACTTGGTTCCGAAGAAGCCATTCCATAACGTGGAATGGATCTTAATTCAACCGTTCCCGTTCGATCGACTCGGCCGATTCCGACCTATCGGTCCCGACCAAATCGATAGCGACAGTGTTCCTTTCTCGCGCACCCCGTGGACGGAGACGGGGCACGATGTAGGGACGGGGCACTACACCATAACCAACTAATAAAAAGTTTCGTCCTCGAAACTTAAAGATGAAACCTACCTCTACGAGACAATGAAGGGAATTTATCCTTCATCTCCGATTCAAGCTCCCACGTCGACTCTTCGACCGAGTGGTTCTTCCAGAGGACGCGGACGAGAGGGATCGCTCGATTGCGCAGCAGCTTATCCTTGCGTTCTATGATTCGAACTGGTTCTTCAACGTAGGATAAGTCAGACTTTAGCTCCAGCTGGCCAAAATCTACCACGTGGCTCGAGTCGTGCACGTACTTCCGAAATTGAGAGACATGGAAGACATTGTGAACACCTTCAAGCGCCGGTGGTAGGGCAATTTATAGGCCACTGGCGCGACCCGTTCAAGTATTTCGAACGGCCCAACGAATCTCGGACTCAGCTTTCCTTTCGCGCCGAACCGACTAACTCCCCGCATGGGCGACACCTTGAGGAATACGTGATCGCCTACTTGAAACTCGAGTGGTCGACGATGAATGTCCGCATAGCTTTTCTGGCGACTCTGTGCGGTCTTTAATCTTTCCCGAATGAGCTTGACCTTTTCCACAGTCTGTTCTACCAGCTCCGGGCCGAGTATCTGCCGTTCCCCGACTTCATCCCAGCAAATAGGAGATCTGCACTTCCGGCCGTACAAGGCTTCATACGGCGCCATTTGGATGCTGGATTGGTAGCTATTGTTGTATGCAAATTCTGCCAGTGGTAGGTGGACGTCCCAGCTTGATTTGAAGTCGATAGCGCAGAGCCGTAGCATGTCTTCAAGAATCTGGTTGACGCGCTCCGTTTGGCCGTCGGTCTGAGGATGGTAAGCTGAGCTGAACTGCAACTTGGTTCCCAGCGCCGACTGAAGGCTACTCCAGAATCGCGACATGAACCGTGAATCCCGATCAGAGACGATGGATACTGGAACTCCGTGCAGCCGTACTATCTCGTCAAGATAAATCTGCGCCAGGCGATCAACGCTCCAAGTAACTTTGATGGCGATAAAGTGCGCTGACTTGGTTAATCGATCGACGATGACCCAGATGGCGTCGTTCCCCCGTGGTGTCTTCGGCAGGCCAACAATAAAATCCATAGTGACATGATTCCACTTCCACTCGGGAATAGCGAGGTTCTGCATCTCCCCGCCCGGTCGCTGATGCTCAGCTTTTACCTGCTGACAGGCCATGCATTGCGACACGAAGAGCGCCACATCTCTCTTCATCCCGTGCCACCAAAAGGTCGTGCGGAGGTCCTTATACATTTTGGTACTGCCTGGATGCAAAGTGTATTTCGCATAGTGCGCCTCCGCCAGGATCTCCTTTCTAAGTTCTGAATCGTCCGGAACGCATAGCCTACCCTTCAATCGAAGCACGCCGGTTTCGTCTTCCGCAAAGTCGGTCGTCCTGCCTGTCGAAATTAGCTCTCGCACTTTCTTCAGGTACGAATCGTCCGTCTGAGCGGTCTTGATCTTATTCAGCAAGCTCGGCTCCAACTGTAACTTTGCCAACTGCACGTTCCGAAATCTGACTCGGAGCTCGATGCCCATCTCTTCAAGGTCGCGTAGCAGTCGAGGGTCGATGGATAACGAGGCAAGGTACTTCCGACTCAAAGCGTCCGCCACACATTTCCCTTTCCCGGCGTGTAGTCGATAGTCAAGTCGTAATCCTTGATTAGTTCCAGCCAACGCCTTTGCCGCAAGTTCAGCTCCTTCTGCGTGAATAGATACTTGAGGCTCTTGTGATCGGTATAGATCGTGCACGCCACACCATAGAGATAGTGGCGCCACAATTTCAACGCAAACAATCGCCGCTAACTCCAGGTCATGCGTGGGATAATTTTTCTCGTGCGGCTTTAGCTGTCGGGACGCAAAAGATATCACCTTGTTCCGCTGCATCAGCACGCACCCCAAGCCCTGACCGGACGCGTCGCTAAATATCTGGAAACCCTCAGTCCCTTCTGGAAGTGCGAGTATCGGGGCCGAGACGAGCTTCTGCTTCAACTCTTGGAACGCAGCTTCACAGTCGTCTGACCATTCAAAGGCGACTCCTTTCTGGGTGAGGCGAGTCAGAGGCGATGCGATCTTCGCGAAGTCTTTCACGAAGCGTCGGTAGTATCCAGCTAGGCCAAGGAAACTTCGAATCTCGCCGACGGACGCTGGCCGCTTCCAATCGACAACGGCTTCAACTTTCTTTGGGTCGACCGCAATGCCTTCAGCAGAAATGATGTGTCCGAGGAAGCGACGCTGCTAAGCCAGAATTCACATTTGCTTCGCTTCGCATAGAGTTGATTTTCTCGAAGGGTCTGAAGCACGGTCCGCAGATGCTCAGTATGCTGCTGCTTATTCTTCGAGTAGACGAGTATATCATCGATAAAGACCACTACGAACTTGTCGAGGAAGGGTCGGAACACCCGATTCATTAAATCCATGAAGGCAGCAGGGGCGTTCGTTAGGCCGAACGGCATTACCAGGAACTCGTAATGGCCGTATCGAGTGCGGAAGGCAGACTTCGGCACATCGTCCGGCTTGATCTTGAGTTGATGATAACCCGAACGCAGATCAATTTAGAGAACACCGTGGCTCCTTGGAGCTGATCGAACAGATCATCTATGCGGGGCAGGGGATACTTGTTCCGGACGGTGGCTTTATTCAGCTCGCGGTAGTCGATACAAAGACGCATAGAGCCGTCCTTCTTCTTGACAAATAGTACGGGCGCTCCCCACGGCGAGACGCTGGGTCGGATGAATCCCTTGTCGAGCAATTCCTGTAACTGCACTTTGAGTTCTTTAAGCTCTGCAGGGGCCATTCTGTACGGGGTCTTCGAGATCGGTCGAGTGTCGGGGAAGGTATCGATAGTGAACTCAATCTCTCGATCGGGCGGCATGCCGGGCAACTCGTCCGGGAACACATCGGGGAATTCTGCCACAACGTCGGTCTGACCCGCGTTTGCACCATCCTGTCGCATGTCTCGAACGGAAGCCAGATAGCCTTCGCACCCGAATGCAGCATCCGTCGAGCAGATATCGCAGAGATCACCATGCAGGTCGGCGACGCCTCACCACACGAGTAGCAGAATTCAGGCACTCCCGGTATGCGGAAAGTGACTCTCTTCTCAGAGCAGTCTATGGTTGCGTTGCACGGACCGAGCCAATCCATCCCCAGAATGATGTCGTAGTCTTTAATGTCTAAAACTATCGCATCAAGACTGACCTGTTGACCACCTATACAGATGATTCCGTCTCCGCAGACTAAATTCGCAGCTAGTGGTATGCCCGACGGGATATTAACAGTAAGCTCAAGACCGAGCGGTGTCAGGGGAATTTGTGTTCGGCGACGAAGTCCGCCGATATGAAACTATGCGTGGCACCTGAATCAAACAACACACGAGCAGGTTTATTATTGAATTGCAGTATACCTGTCACAACTGTGTCAGATGCGAACACTTCGTCTCTGGTCATGGCGTAGACACGGCCCTGAGCATTGGGGCGACGGTCTTGGCCATTCTGTGGTGCGGTCGGTGGAGCCCGAGGTGCTTGGCCTCGGTTTTGTTGATGTTGTGGGCGCTGGCTCGACGTAGCTTCCGGACAGTCCCTTACGAGATGATCTCTTTTGCCGCATGCGAAACAGACTCTGTTCTTAAGTCGGCAGTCGGTGTCCAGGTGCCGTCCTTGTGGCAGAAATTGCAGACCATCCGTTCCTTCGTCTGGTTGCCGCGATGTTGACGCTTATGTGCGTTGTTGCCTCCCGCATAACTATGGCGTTTGTTATTAGAGTTAACAGCGCCGGTAGTAGTAGGAGGATACTCGGACTCCAGACGGATGGCGTGGTTGAGTGCCTCGCCCACAGTTTTGTATTCCGGTACCGAGACATGTGCACGGATAGTGGAACGCAGGCCCACTACGAATCGCTTTGCTCGGCTTGCAGTAGTAGGTAGATAGTCACCAGCGAACTTGGCCAGTTTGTTGAATTTGGCCGCATATTGTCGTACAGTCATATTCCCTTGCGTCAGCTGCATGAACTCGTTCTCCTTTTCTTGTCGCACGGCTGCAGAAAGATATTCGTTCTCGAACGCTTTCTGAATGTCGCCCATGAGATCGCCGCTGTCTCGTCTTCACGTCGAATAGCCCGCTTCTGCACAGCCCACCAATCGTCGCGTTCATTCGAAGTAATAGTTGAGCACACGCGACTTTCTTCGGGTCCTCGACATCCAGAAGCTCGAACTTGTCTTCCAGCTCCTCCAACCAGTCGATCGCCACCGCGGGATCTTCTGTGCCGTTGAAGGAAGTGCGGCAGCTTTTAGTGAACTTTGACACGTCGAAGTTGGAACTTCTCGGTGCTGCAGGTGAGAGCACGGGCGCCTCTGGTTCGGCTTCGTTGGATCGAACCGCAGGCTGGGTCACGGCAGGTGTCATCGTTGAGTTGTTGTTGCCGACGACCGACTGTACGATCTGCTGGAGGGTATTCAGCTGCTGCTGCTGCAGCTTGAATTGAGCCTCGAACCGACTCTCAAATTGAGCCTGACGAGCCTCTGCTTGCTGACGATGGAGCTCGTTTTGACGTTGCTGCATTTCAAGCATTTGCAGCATACGTTGCATCGGGTCGCCGGAAGATCCGGCTACAGTAGGCGTCATTCCCTTGGGTTAACGGATGCTCGGCCTAGAAGCACTCGAGCCGCTCGAAGCGCTCGTCTCGTCTCCCGCCTGAGCTCCCGTAACTGCAGGGAAAAAGGAAGGCAACTCTCGTTAGTTTCAGAAAATGTCCTGGTTCAGCGTATGGAACAACTCTTCTCATCGATACGAGGTCAACGGTCGGAGACTAGAATTCGACACGAGAGGCCAAGGACGTAAAGCCGTGCTCTGATACCATTATGTCACGCCCCGATTCCGTCGAATCGAAGTCGTCCCCCGGGCGTGATGCCGTGCGAACCTAATTTGCGATCGCACAAGGCCAAGTCATAAGGTAATCCGAGACACGATCTAGAGAGTACGCAGACAATTGATACACACAATAAGTAAAGGAAACTAGATCTTTATTGATAATGAACATATTTTTACAGACTCCGATACAAGACTCATGCCGCGCGGGCTACAACATGACTCGATTACAAAAGAGTGCCGATGAGATAGCCGTTCCATACATTGCACACATCCCTCAATATACAAGTACTCCATTGACCTGGATGGGAGGGACGCTGAGTCATTTTCCTTGGACTGTTGAGAGCCTTCAAAATGTGGAGTCGCTGAGAGATAGTCTTCGACGCACGGCCGAAGCTTCAAAAGTCACGAACGTCGCCTTGCTAGTTGGCGCTCCTTCCTGGTTCGCGGACCTGCAAAGAGCGAGGATCAGCACGAAACACATGTACTGGCGAATGGCTAATTAAATCCAAGCTCTGCATTTGATTCAAGAAGTTTCATAAACATTTTGCTAGCTATTTCAATGATCTTTCTAACCATCCTGTATGATTTGCATGTTAACATGTTTTGAGGCAAGCAACTATCATGTTCATCCCGTGTCCCGTGCACCTGATAAGTAGTGACAGGGGTTTAAAGGCCACTGGCAATGTCAAGCCATCGCGGACTATAGCATTCGGTTAGACGACGCCCCTTTCGCGTCGGGTAGCGAGCCCTGTGCGAAAGTGCCCGCATAACTCGCGCCGATGAAGGGTTGGCGCTGCTACACTTGTTCCTCCGGGCCGAACCGGTCCCTTGGCCGAGGCAACCGTTCGAGGAACTTCACCTTGTCGACAAGTTGTCCAATGACCGTTTTCTTTGGAACTTAGTTGATTTACTCATTTCTTTCGTATCGTTGCGATAAGCGTTAATAGATTCATTCGTTGGATTGGCATAGACCAAGTGTAATTGCATAGGAAGCACGTTGTTCATTTCCAAGACCGACAGTTCGATAACAAGTGTTTCGTGAAGTATCGTGCCACGATTTCATTGATTCTATACTATTGACAAGCATTTATTTTACTTCACATGTTGAGTTTTTGAAGTAGAGGGACGGGACGAAGGAGGTCAGCCACTCGCCTTAGCTTGCTTCAAGCGAGCGACCGGTTGGCTGCGCTGTCGTCGCCTACGCGATCACCTGCAATCGCATAAGCAACTGATTAGAACACTGTGTATTTCAAGGAATTTCGATAGAATGCGAGCTCGAAAACGCGACACAAAACCCATCGAAAGCATTCACGAAAACGAAAGCCAAAGCCAATTCAATTGCGGCATGAAAACCAGAGCAACGGGAGGTCTCTCCCGACTCAGCCGCAGAGCCAATCCTCGAGGCGCAACCCGCTGAATATGGACTTGGTTCCGAAGAAGCCATTCCATAACGTGGAATGGATCTTAATTCAACCGTTCCCGTTCGATCGACTCGGCCGATTCCGACCTATCGGTCCCGACCAAATCGATAGCGCAGTGTTCCTTTCTCGCGCACCCCGTGACGGAGACGGGCACGATGTAGGGACGGGCACTACAAATATAGCTGCGATAAACTCTAGGTTTATAAATAAGTAGACGTTACATTCCCGGTTATTTCCGTCAACATATGTTATCAGAAGATACCGTAACTCAGGCCATAAACTTCATCTCGACATGAAAATCAAAATCAACGATATCCATCAAAATCAAATTCAATAACAAGGAGCAAAGGTGAACAGAAACAATAGAAAAGGATTTTAAATAGACGTTCAACCAAGATCTCAAGGCCGTCCAGGAATCTCTCAAAGTCCTA
>JANAVB010032790.1:0-82440 GCA_029216955.1 Iris pallida
TCTACTATGTCTCCTCTAGGCTAGCAGGCAACCTCCAGGCTATCTGTAAAATTTATCAACAGGTCCAGTCAGGACAAGAACGAGCACATCTCATCTAGAAAGCCCAAGTAAATGACAGAGAACTATAAAGCAGTTATAAACAGTTGTATTGATGAACATGGCAGTTTATGTTCAGGTGATGGTAAGAAAGACAGATATAGTGCAAGGAAGTAAGTAACTAAACAAGAGGAGAATCATGACAATAAAGACTGTAAATAGAACTAGCTGAACCAGGATAATATGGTATAAGTCCAGGCAGCAATATAGACCAGTGTAACTCCAATATAAGTCCAGTACATGATGAATCAATACAATGAATCCAGTAAGGGACGATTCCAGTTATAGTGATCAATGATTCCAGGGTGAGTCCAGCCTATACTCTAGCAGTGTGTTTTAAAATACCGAGTTTGACATGTAAACGGCTGTAGGTAATACGACACATCACACACCTGGCCGGGTGTGAGATGGCTATCATTCCAGTAGATTCTAGTTGGAAGATTCCAGATTGGGGTATGTCTACATGTCTTACTCTAGTATTTTCCCTTCCAGCAAGTGAATCCAGAATTCTGACACAAATCAAGATGAGTCCAGCCAAAATATAATGATACCGGTAAATGATTCCAGTAAATGATTCCAGTAAATGATTCTAGTCGGTGATTCCAGTAATAGAAGCCAGGAATGATGATACCAGTAATAGAGGCCAGAAAATAAGAGTGTGTCGTATACATGAATTCAGAAATATCTACACGTATTGTAACAGAGAATCGCATACAACTAACTAGAACTGAAGTACAGTAATTGACAAGTAAGAGAGAACTATCAGAGAATGTACTCGCCTGATGTCTGAATGTCCAAAGTAAATATACTGTCCGATGAGAGGTGTCGGGCTCCTAATCAAAACAGCACAAGTCACAACAAGTCCAAAATGACAATATGAAGTTCTACTATGCATTCTACATGATTCTAGGTCAATCTAGACCAAAGTCAACTCTTGGTCAACTTGGTCAACCCTGAAAGTCAAACCTAGGTCAACTATGGTCAATCTAGGTCTGACAAGTCTAAATTAGGTCAACAAGTTATTCTAGGTCTAAACAAACTAAGTATATGCAAATCAAGTATCCAAGATAGCTACTAACTCATAGCCTAAGTTACTTGCTAAACCAAGCACAAAACTAAACCATAAGCTAACAAGGCACACAAACTTAGTCATATAATGTATATATATTATTCACATTCACATATTATATACATAGATATATATAGGAAAACTATATATAGGCACATTATATATATATATATTATATATATATATATATATATATATAGAGAGAGAGAGAAGAGAGAGAGAGAGAGAGAGAAAGAGAGGTAAAACAGTAAGTGAGTATGTGTGTGTTTGGCATGTGTGTGAAAGGATATGTATTAATGTTCTAAAATTTAGTGATAGGTAGGTGTATGTGACATGGGATACATGATGTCAAAGGGTGTATGAATGCATGTGTGTAAAAGGTTATAGGGTAACTCAGTTTATAGAAATACATACATACATACTTACCTTGTATACATGCATCATACATATCATGTATATTACATTTACATGATACATACATGTATACTTGTATTATATTATACTTACATTCATGCATATTAGATACTTGTATTTATATTAACATATTGCAAACATTCATTTCATTCATGCATCTATGTATTACCTACATGTTTTATATGAATACATTGTATATCATTCTTTCATTCATGCATTGCTTATATGCATTATATTAATAGCATTCCTACATGCTTGCATTCAACCATATATATAAATTAATGTAAGAGAATATATATCTATATATATCATTTTATTCATCTAACATATCATGCATTACATACTCTATATTCATTTAATATCCATACTACTATAGGCTCATAGGTTACACAATACATATATCGTATAGTTACTCTTCTACTTAAAACTAATACTATACCAATTGGACATTCACTAAATTCCAGGATTACATTATGTTGCTCATCGTGTTAGCTTTCCGAAACTTTAAACGGATCACATTTTCGTGTCCGGAAGCTCCCGGAATCGCAAAAATACCGAAACACGTTCGTCTTTCGTACAGCTGATACTCAAACAATTCTACAGAAAGTTTTAGAACGAATTTGGCTTATTAAAAATATATTTGGAAAGCTAACTTCGATACGCTTCTTTTAAAAAAAACAGAAGGTTAATTGGAGTTATGAGCTAAAAGTTATGGTATTTCTAAATTGTTCTAGCTACTAAAAACGTGGATAAAAATTATGACAAATTTAGTAGTTTGAGACAAAAGAAACACAATATAACATAAATATCAAGAAGTCACTCTCTACACTAATATATATAGAACACTATAGAACACATCTCCAATACAAAATATGAGATTAAATATGTAATAATACATTCATACATAACAACAACCATAGTGTGTCCAAATTTGGGATTTTTCCACATGGACACAACCACAACACAAAGGACTCCTATGACCTCCAAATGGACACAAATGGACATAAATGGAGATACAACCATGGGGGTCATTCCTATAGGTTCAAAATAGACCAATATGCATGAGAAAATGAAAAGGAGAAGGGATTTATACCTCTCGGTAGATCGAATCGAAGAAAAGCCTTCCCGGAGCGACACCGACACGTAGAGATTCCAAAAGGACACGAACGAGCTCCGAATCCTCCCAAACTTGGGTAGCTTCCTCCTTGGCTAGAATGGAGAAGGAAAGAAGAAGATTTGGTGGCGAAATGAAAGGATTTGGTAGAGAAATTGTTAGGGATTGCTCTCTAAAAATTTGGGGAAGAACAGAGAGAGAGAGTGTGGATGAGAATAATGAAATAAACTTGAGCCTATCCTCTCCCAAAGTGGCTGGCCATATGGGACTATTTGTCCTATTATGGTAAGGTCCAAAATGCCCCCACTAACCTATTCTATTAGTATAGGAAATGGCTAATTGGTTGTGGCTAAATTAGTCATTCTAAAGTCTCTAATCACACTAACCTTATCCATAATAATTAGTCTAACCTCTAACTAAAATATTTCTATCATGTGGGCCATGGCTAACTAATGTGTGGGTCCACTAAAGTCAACACTAGCCCCGGGTCCCCGTTTCAAGTCGGATTGAGCTGAAATTCGAATCCGACTCAAATAACCCCAAAACAATATCATAAATAATAAAATAAATTTTAAAAATATTTAAAAATGTAAAATGACAAAATACTCCTGTTTCTGAAAATTGGGGGTGACAAATTCCTCGAAATTAAAACCAAACAATAGTAAAATATCAAAATCATAAGTCATAATTTTAAATAGTTTAAAAATGATTAAAAATCACCAAAAATTATAATATAAAATAATTATCAATAAATAATAATTATAATTACAAAATTTCAAAATTACTCTCATTTGGAAAATTGGGTGTTACACCAGCAGAGGGGACTAGAAGCAAGAAGGCAAGGTCAGGCTATGGCTTGACTGTGGAGGAAGAATTAGCTTCAGGTGAGGTGGTAGCAGGTACCATTCTTGTCAACTCTTTTCCAACATCATTATTATTTGATTCGGGTGCATCGTATTCATTTATGTCTGCACGATTCGCTACTCGAATAGGACTGGAGCCCGAATCATTATCAGTAAGGCTCAATATACTTACTGGTAACGGTCTTGTGGGAGTAGATAGATGTTTTCCTCGTATCAAATCGTAGTTAGCGGTAGAGAGTTTTCTGCTAGGTTGATAAAATTTTTGATGGCCGACTATGATGTGGTCCTAGGAATGGATTGGTTGAAGGAGCAATACGCAAGAATAGACTGCCATATTGGCAGGATTATTTTGGTATTCCAGGCGAACCAGAGTTTTCATTTTCCAGAGGCGAAGTAGAACCTTCTCCTCCAGTATTGCGGATGGCAGTAACAGTAGTGGTTCAATTTTCCAGAGTTGTTGAAGAGTCCCAGACGTATTCCCGAAGAGCTTCCAAGCATGCTCCCAGAGAGAGATAGAGTTCACCATTGATTTGCTTCCAGGGATGGCACCAGTGTCAGGGGGAGTCTACAGGATGGCACCTTCAGAGTTAGAGATCTTGTACAAGATGATTAAAGAACTTAGGACCAAGGGATTCATTCGTGCTAGTAGATCACCTTGGGGAGCTCCGATACATCTTGTGAAAAAAAGGATGGTACGTCAAGATTATGTGTTGATTATCATACCTTGAACTCTGTAACAATCAAGAACAGATATCCTCTACCAAGGATATATGACTTATTTGATCAGCTCAAAGGAGTGGCAATATTCTCAAAGATTGACTTGCGGTCAGGGTACCATCAGATCAGAGTCAGAGAGCAAGACATCCCGAAGACAGCGTTCAGATCCAGATATGGACATTAGGAGTTCTTTGTTATGCCATTTGGAGCGACCAATGCGCCAGCCGTATTCATGGACCTCATGAATCGTATCTTTATGCCTTATTTGGATCAGTTTGTGATAGTGTTTATAGACGACATCTTAGTCTACAGGAAGAATGAGGCAGAGCATGAGCAACATCTTCGTGTAGTTCTTCAGATTCTCAGAGAGCACCAGTTGTACGCAAAGTTCAGTAAGTGCAAGTTTTGGCTAGATCGTATCTCGTACTTAGGTCACATTATCACCAGAGGTGGAGTGGAAGTAGACCCCCAGAGGATAGTGGCCATAGAGACATGGCCAGTTCCCAGTACCGTTGTAGAAGTTCGAAGTTTCCTAGGATTGGCTGGCTATTACCGGCAGTTTGTCTCAGACTTCGCTCGGATTTCAGCACCACTGACGCAGTTGACCTACAAGGATGTACAGTTTGCTTGGACAGCAGAGTGTCAGAGTTCATTTGAGAAGTTGAAGCAGATTGATGACAGCACCCATACTCACGCTTCTAGATGGGACTGGAGGATTTTCAGTTTATTGTGATGCTTCTGGCAGAGGATTGGGATGTGTCTTAATGCAGCATGGTAAGGTAGTAGCTTACGTCACGTCAGCTTCATGATCACGAGAGGAGTTTCCTAACCCATGACTTAGAGTTAGCAGCGGTGGTTTTCGTACTTAAGCTTTGGAGGCATTATTTATATGGAGATCGAGTGAAGATTTCACCGACCACAAGAGTCTTAAGTATGTGTTTACCCAGAAGGATCTTAACATGCGTCAAAGGAGATGGCTAGAGGTACTTGTAGATTATGACATCAACCTGCAGTATCATCCTAGGAAGGCCAACGTTGTAGCAGATCATTGAGCATAAGAGCTAGAGTTTATTTCCTAACAGCACAGCCAGAATTGTTAGCCGATCTTCAGAAGATGGGTGTTGAGGTTGTTCTTTCCACCAATGTGGCATTAATGGCCAGTATGTAAGTTCAGTCCAGTATTATTGAGAGGATTAAGTTAGCTCAGTCAGCGGATTCTAAGCTTCAGCAGCTTAGGGCAGAATGTGTAGCAGGATGAAGACCAGAGTTATGTATTCACAAAGATGGTACTCTCCGACATGAGACGTCTTTGTGTACCCAGTGGTGATATCAGACAGGAGATCATGGCGGAGGCTCACAGTTCTCAGTATTCAATTCATCCCGGTGGTACGAAGATGTATCGTGACATCCGTCAGCATTTTTGGTGGAATGGCATGAAGAGGGAGGTATCCCGGTTTGTCTCTCGTTGTTTAGTTTGCCAACAAGTTAAGGATGAACATCAGAGACCAGCTGGACTTTTTCAACCTTTTCCGATCCCAGAGTGAAAATGGAAGCACATTACCATGAATTTTGTAACTGGGTTACCTAAATCTCCAGCTGGAAGAGATGCTATCTGGGTTATAGTTGATCATCTCACGAAGGTAGCTCATTTTCTCCCCTTCAGAATTGGTCAGTCGACGGATCAGCTTGCAGAGATGTACCTCAGGCAGATTGTCAGATTGTATGGAGTACCTGTTAGTATCATATCAGATCAAGATTCAAGATTCACATTGCACTTTTGGCGGAGTCTTCAGGAGAGCTTGGGGACTCGTTTCAAGTTTAGTTCAGCTTATCATCCACAGACAGATGGTTAGTCAGAACGCACGATCCAGACTCTTGAAGATATTTACGGTCATGTACACTCGACTTGGTGGTTCGTGGGAAGATCACCTACATCTCGTAGAATTCTCCTATAACAACAGTTTCCAGGCCAGTATCCAGATGGCACCCTTTGAAGCACTGTATGGCAGGAAGTGCAGATCACTTTTAGCTTGGAATGATGTCGGTGAGAGATAGATGCTTGGTCCAGAGATGATTACGCAGACAATCGAGGTGTTCAGGCAAGTCAGAGATCATCTTCGAGTTGTCCAAGATCGCCAACGCCATTGGGCCGATTCTTATCGGCGTCCCCTTGAATTTTCAGTCGGCGACCACGTGTTCCTTAGGATCTCACCTACCTGTGGCATCATTCAATTCGGTATACGAGGAAAGCTTAGTCCTAGGTACATAGGGCCGTTCGATATCTTGAGCGAGTAGGTGATGTGTCCTATCGTCTCGCTCTTCCGTCGTCGTTAAGTGAGGTACATGACGTATTCTATGTATTCCAATTACGAAGGTACATCCTGGATCCGATTCATGTCCTTGATCATTCGGAATTGGTTGTTGGTACCAACCTTTCGTATGAGGAAAGGCCCGTATTCATTTGAACCGAAGAGAGAAGGTGCTCAAGAACAAGACTATTAGTTTAGTCCATGTTGCTTGGGGCCATCACTCTTTGGGCAAGTCAACATGGGAGCGTGAGGATGATATTCGTTCATAATATCCACACCTATTTGACTCATAAGGTATAATGTCTTTCTTATGCCTTATACTTTTAATTCCTTGCTTACTTGAATGATTGCTTGATTAACTGCTAGTCGTAGCCTGCTTATGATTAATATAGCTTTTTTCGACATCTCTAGCCTCTTGATTAAATTTCGAGGACATAATTCTTTTAAGGTGGGTAGAGTTGTCACTCCCGTTTTTCGTTATACGTATTTTATACGTATACGAGATTTTTGACATTTATCAGGTGGACCGTAGTTAGACTTATTTTGCTTAGCCTACTCTTGTTTTAATCTTGACTTAGTTTATTTGATTGGTTTGGTTCAATTTGACTTGGTTTGGCTTGGCTTGGCTGGTTTGAGATGGAGAGGGTTGATATATAACCCAACTACTTCTCTCTCTCTCCTCATTCACTTCTTCATTTACTTCTTCATCTTCTTCATTTACTCCTCCCACCTACCAAGTCCTAGGCAAGTGCAACTGCTTCATAGAGGAACTCCATTTTTGTTGTTCTATTGTCTTCCTTACGAGATTCTAAGACACTTTAGTACTTAGCATTTTTAATTTCCATGGTTTATTTTTTATAGATCTAAGTTGGTTGTATTTTTAGTTTTCTTGGGTTTTGATCTACCAAACTTCATTATTTTCAAGTTTTGATTATTCTATGTAGTAGAGAATTTAATTTTACCCAAAATAGACCTTTAAAAAGTTAGATTTCGACTTGTTTTGAGGAAGTTATGGCCAAAATAAGATTTGAGCATTTTCTAGTTCATCTATGCTGAATTTAGCAGGGATGATGAATAATGCCGTATGAATAGTACCGCATGGATGTAGAGTGCCGCATGGCTTGCATAGTGCCACAGGAATGAATAGTGTCGCATGGAATGAATAGTGCCGTAGGAATGAATAGTGCTGCATGGATGCATAGTACCGGAATTATAGTACCGAAATGAATAGTGCCACTGTGCATAGTACCGCATGGAATGAATAGTGCCACAATGATAGTGCCGCATATGCATAGTGCGCATGGCTTGCATAGGACCGTATGGATGCATAGTACGTATGACTTGTATAGTGTCGCAGGAATGAATAGTGCCACATGGAATGAATAGTACGCAAATGAATAGTGCCACATGGATGCATAGTAGGCTTGCATAGTACCACAGGAATGAATAGTGCTGCAGGAATGAATAGTGCCGCATGGATGCATAGTGCCATAGAAGGCTGCATAGTACCCCAGAAGGCTGCATAGTACCGCAGAATGCTGCATAGTGCCTATTTTGGCTGTTTCAAGTCCTATTTGGCTGAATTGTGGCCAGTATTTCTCCTAACACTCAACACGAAAGTTATAGATCTTTTTCTTAGCTTCAAGAATATGTTACTAACTATTTATGCAAGTTTTTTCATTTATGATAATGTAAGGATAAAACACGATAGTGGCCTGTTAAGGCACACTCTTAACCAGTAACAAGTAACATGATATGATAGTGGCCCGTCGTGACGCACTCTTGACAAGTAAACATGATATAATCTTGACATAATGTTGTGACAGCTACCTTGACTTGCTAAGTAACTCTTGTCTTGACACCGTGGTGTTTGTGCTTGTATAAGCTACATGTCTCATCTTGCATCATGTCTAGGACATGAATTCTTGGTTACCACGGTCAGGGATTCATACTGAATCTGACTAGGATAAAGACTAGATTGATCAAGTAGTTCATGAAGAGATTTCCTAGCTATAGGCAGTCCTTTCTGGGCGCTCTAATTGGACTTGTAGCCTGCCGTCGAGTAGGACACATTTTTAGCACACTGTCATGTGTTTCACCCCCAAGTCACCTAATCTAACTCTCTCAACTTGTGACCGGATAACCTGGATTAAGTCTGCAGGAGTTGTGGCTGTTGGAACATCTCATTGCATCTTGTTAGTAATTAGGTTTGTGATAATCCTAGTTAGTTAAAGTATCAAGCCGTACTCATTGCTTGGCCATGATTGATGGATCACTACAAGAAAATATAGTATTACGGCGCACAATTTACGGCGTGCAGTTACTGCGCGTTGTAAATGATACTCATTTACGGCGTGCAAATATGCATGCCGTAAAAGAGTTATTTTTTGTCTTTTTTACGGCGTGTTTGACATGCACGCCATAATTGAAGACTCAATTACGGCATGCATTTTTGCGTGTTGTAATTGAACACTCATTTACGGCATGCATTTTTGCATGTTGTAATTGAACACTCTTTCACGGCATGCATTGCTGCGTGTTGTAATTGAACACTCTTTCATAGCATGCATTGCTGCGTGTTGTAATTGAACACTCATTTACGGCATGTATTTTTGTGCGTTGTGTTTGACCACTCATTTATGGCCCATATCTATGCATGTTATAATTGTCCCCTTGAAAATTATACCTCGGTTTAGGATCGGCTACAGCCTTCTGTTTTTTTTCCCTCTTAATGTTTTAATTCCCTCTTAATGTTTTAATTCCTCCCTCTTTTAGGATCGGCTACATCCTGTTTAATTAGGATCGGCTACATCCTGTGTGGATATGGGTATATTACACTCATTTATTTTCCCTCTAAATGTTTTAATTCCCTCCCTTTATTTTGTTTCCCTCCCTTAAGCTTTATTTCCCCCCTTAATAGGATCGGCTACAGCCTTCTGTTTCTTTTCCCCAAAAAACTAGGGTTCGGTAGGGATCGGCTGGTGTTTTAGGGATCGGCCCCCATTGCTCCTTCGGAAGAAGAATTGGGAGATCACCGCAAGAACATAGCCTTCTTTCCTTTGGAGTCGTAGTCGATCTAGGGTTTGTCTAATTGCTCTCCTTTGATTTGATTTTGTAGCTAAATCTAGGGTTTGTCCGATGGTTCCACATGGTAGAAGCTTAATTTAGGGTTTGTTCTCTTCTTCTTCTTCTTCTTATATCACTAGGGTTTGTCCGATTCGACTGTGCTTGTTGGGGATAGGCTGTGCATGTTTGTGGGAGATCTCCAGGTTGTTTTCTTATTTTGTTTCCTTTCATTTCTTAGCTACCATATTTTTGTTTTCTTTCATTTCTTAGCTTAATTTTAGTGCTTGTCCGATTCTTATTTTGTTTCCTTTCATTTATTGAATATAACTCTGTCATGCTCAGGTCATTTTTTTCCGTATTGTATTGTTGAATATGGTTAATGTGTACTAATTCTTCATTTGTAATTTAAATTTCCATTAATTGATGCTGCAAAGATATTAACTTGGCCTCAAAATCTGATTGAAAGGAACGTGTTGTTTCTTGTTTGCTAACTGCCAAACAATTCTGCAGAAGATGTTGCATTATAATTATGTTGGCCTGCAAAGATGTTAGGTTCATAATTCTGTTTGAGGCTGCAAAGATGTTGCATTTCCTCTAATTGTTTGGCAGTTAGCAACATAATTCTTGGCCTCATAATTCTTGTAATTTAAATTTCCATTAATTGATGCTGCAAAGATGTTGCATTTCCTCTCCACACAATTCTGTTTTCTAAAGATTCTTCTCTAGTAATGCAAAGGAAAAGAATATAGACTAATTTGCAGTGATGAAAACATTACCTAGTGTTCCAAAAAAGACCATTTTGGTGTAGTGAACTTCTCAGTATAGTGTATATTGTATTTTGTCTTGTTGGAACATGAAACCTGAAATTTGTTAAGTTGAAACAATATGCAATCTGGAAGACTTCTTGGTACACATTTGTTTATGCATTTAGCATTAAAATTTGTTAAGTTGAAACAATATGCAACCTGCATTTATTATGGAAAATCATTCTGATTCTATGTGGAAACTTGGAAGTGTAATATAAAGTACATAGCATAAGAATGTCATCGTGAACTTTATGCACTAATGTAACTATGATGGTAAATGAAATAACATCTCTTGATTCTTACCACAACTTTCCCTCTAGTTTATATTGTAGTCCTCCTTGTTGGCATGCACTGTGGTTTGTTAATCCTTCAATCCAGTTTTTGATGGCTACGGTTGAAATTGCAGCATTTTTGATGTGTCAAAAAATTTCACTGTTGAACCTACAGCTTTGCCTTCAGTTTATTTCCCCCAAAAAACTAGGGTTCGGCAGGGATCGCGCGCTGCTGGTGTTTTAGGAGGATTCCCAAGGAAAATAGAACATCATGGATAAAAGTTGGATACATCTTTCAAGGTTATTTTAAAAACCTCTAAACTATATAATCGTATGAATATACATACTGTGTCGTTTCGTTTCTTTGTAAAAAAAGATTGATTTTTTTCCTTCTCCTTCTCATGTTTTTTCTTGATCTTTAGAACTTGTAAAGCCTATCATGATGGTGCAAGGAGATTTGTGGATATGGTTCAAGCAAGTAAGGTGGATCTACAAAAGACTCAATGCCCTTGCAGTCGTTGTATGAACCTACAATACCATAGTTTTGATACCGTATATGATCACTTGATTATAAATGGTATGCATCCTCGTTACACTATATGGATCTTTCATGGAGAAAAGCTGAATACATTAGAAGATAAAATTTAGAGTTTCCAGAGACCTATAACATGTACAAAGATGCACTTTATGCTGATGATGATATTATGGAACCTACAGATGAACGAATAGAGCCTGATTTGAAAGATTTAGTGGAGGAGGCAGAACTTCCTTTATATTCGGGTTGTACCATCACAAAGATGTCTGCTACGGTTATTTTATACAAGTATAAAGCTAGGTATAGCCTATCTGATACTGGTTTTGATGAACTTCTTGACATCATTCGAATTTGCTACCAAATGATAACATACTTTCAAATTCATTATACTCTATGAAGAAGTTTCTCAAGGCATTTGATTTAGGGTATGAGAAGATACATGCTTGTGTGAATGACTGTTGTTTATTTAGAAAGAATTTAGAACATATGGAGATGTGTCCAAAATGTGGTGAATCACGATGGAAGGTTAATAAGCGTACTCAAAAGGTTCATAAAGGAATTCCTGCAAAGGTCTTGCGGTACTTTCCAATCATACCTCGGTTTAGGAGAATGTTTAAGTCATCTGAAAAGGCAGAACAATTAACATGGCATTACAATAACACAAGCCAGGACGGCATGATGCGCCATCCAGTTGACTCGTTTGCATGGAAGAAGATTGATAGTAAATTTCCAACTTTTGCATCAGATCCTCGTAATCTTCGTCTTGGTCTTTCTTTCGATGGATTTAACCCCTTTGGTGATCTTAGTTCAAGATATAGTTGTTGGCCTGTGATTTTGGTTACCTATAACCTCCCTCCTCCTTTATGCATGTCTAAAGAAAATTTAATGTTGTCATTACTTATCCCAGGTCCGAAACAACCAGGAAATGATATAGATGTATATTTGGAACCACTTATAGAAGATTTAAAAGAATTATTTGTCAACGGAGTTAGTGTGTACGATGCATTCACTAAGACCACATTTACTTTGAGAGCTATCTTGATGTGGACAATAAATGATTTTCCAGCGTATGGAAATTTATCAGGATATTCTACAAAGGGTAAGAAGGCATGTCCCGTTTGTGGTGTTCAGACATGCTCAAAATGGCTGAAAAATGGAAAAAAATTTGCTTACATGTGCCATAGGATTTTTCTTCCACCTAATCATCCTTTGCGGTTGAAAGCATCATGGTTTGATGGAACCGAAGAACATCGATTGAGGCCTAAAAAATTAACAGTTCAGAGGTTCTTCAAGTGGTCAACAATATTGTAAATGTTTGGGGAAAGTCAAAGAGTCAACAACATGAAAATAGAAAGAAGAGAAATAAAAAATCGATTGTAATGATGGTGATGATCCTACACAGCTTACAAAGCGATGGAAAAAGAAATCTATTTTCTTTGAGTTACCATATTGGGAGGTATTTTTTTCCCTTTTTTTTCCTTTATTTATATTAGTTGTTAAATTTAATATGTATTCTCTTCATAATGCAGATTTTGCTATTAACACAATTTAGACGTGATGCACATTGAAAAGAATATTTGTGAGAGTATTATTGGCACTCTATTGAATATAAAAGGGAAAACGAAAGACAATTTGAATTCTCGAAAAGATTTGAAGGTGATGGGCATCAGAAAAAATTACATCTCAAAGATGATAAGTTTAGTAGTTCAAAAGGTACTATACCTCCGTACGTACTTTCAAAGAAAGAGAAGCATATATTTTGTGAGAGATTAGCAAATTTGAGATTGCCAGATGGCTATAGTTCAAACATTGCAAATCGAGTGTCATTACAAGACCACAAGATTTACGGCCTCAAGTCCCATGATTGTCATGTCTTAGTACAACAAGTGTTGTCGGTGGCATTGAGAGGACTTTTACCTCAGGGACCGAGGATTGCTATTTTTCGCCTTTGTGCATTTCTTAATCAATTATGTCAAAGGGTACTTGATAAAAATAACTAGAGCTTCTTGAAGATGAAATTGCTGAAACTTTGTGCATGTTGGAAAGGTTCTTTCCTCCGTCTTTTTTTGACATTATGGTCCATTTAACTATTCATCTTGGTCAAGAAGCGCTGATTGCTGGACCGGTACCTTTCAGATGGATGTACCCTTTTGAAAGGTGAGGATCAATTTTTATGGTATATCTCTATATTAATTATGGCCTAATCTGATTACTTATAAAGCTTAAATTATTATGTAATCATGATTAGGTATATGAAGGTACTAAAAGGATATGTTAAGAATCGTTCTAATCCCGAAGGATGCATAGCTGAGAAGTATTTAGCTGATGAGTTGACACATTTTTGTTCTGGGTACATAAAACAAGCAGCTGATATAGGGCATCAACATAGGCGCAATGAAGATTTTGAAGATAGAACAATAGTAGAAGGACGGCCACTTGGTCAAGGTAGGACAAAAAAGTCAATGACTTCTTCTATGTTAGAGATTGCCCATCGTTATGTGAAGAATACCGGAAGTTGATCCATGGAGAGAGTAAGTTATAATTCTATAGTAATTTTTTAAATTTTTAATCCTCATTATTTACACTCTAACTTATCTTTTTTATTGTTCCAGAATGCACAAAGACAGCTTATACGTTTAGATAAACGTTTGGCCAAGAATGAATCTCTTTTAGAAAAGCGACATATGAACACGTTTAGTGAATGGCTGGGAAATGAAGTAAGAAGTGGCAGTAGTACTCCAATATCAGATATTGTTAGATGGCTTGCATGTAGGCCTAAGAGAAGTAAAATTTTATTCTGTTATGTTATCAATGGAAATCGATTTCACACGAAGGATGCCGAGAAAAGCACACAAAATTGTGGGGTTTCTATTGAAGCAGAAACAATGTGTCGAGCAAGTGCGAAAGATTCTTCACAAGTAGTAGGAAAAGTTACTTACTATGGTATCATAAAAGATATTGTTACTGGACTACTACAAATTTAAAATACCTTTATTTGTGATTGGGCAAATATAAAAAATGGTATCAAAGTTGAAGATGGGTTTACATTAGTTAACCTCCATCAAGGACAACATCAATTTGAGAGGGATCCATTTATTTTTGCATCACAAGCAAGACAAGTATTTTATTCAAGAGAGTCGGACACATCGAATTGGTATGTTGTATTGAAAGCACCACAAAGAGTTTTTATGAGAATGAGACGGATGATGGGAATGAATACATGCCATGCACTCCTTTAGATGTATCACACCTTCACTTTGATATTGATGATAGATTGTGTAATACGTGATTATGAGGATCTATCTTATGTATCGGTAATCATACCAAGACCATTTATATAATTATCTATATTAATCTTGAGTTATTGTTTGAGTAGATGTCTATTTTATGAATCTAATGAATTATATATTATGTTTTCTTAACAGACTGAAAGTGAAGACGGTGAAGATTGATCAAATTATTGAGAATAAATATTTGGTCAATAAGATGGCTAAAAACGGTGAAGAAGTAAGTTCCAACTTTTAGTTTTTTTTAACTTTAAACGTATTTGGCAAGTCTTCTCCTAACAAGCTTGTTTAGTGTATAGTGAAGATTTAATGTTTGTTGACTGTTTGAATTTGTATCATTGTGTTCATCTTGGGGCCTAATTTGTGAAACAAATTTTGGCAGTCAATGGTTGGAATTTGAGATGCTATCCTGCAGTCCTGTAGGTTCTGTAGGTTTTGTAGGAATTTGAGATGCTATCCTGCAGTCCTGCAGTCATTTGTTGACTGTTTCGAATTTGTATCCCTTAATACTACCAGCTCTTAACATGGTTGTTGGCGAGAATACATTAACTTCATCTCAGTCAACTAGGGAGAAGTCTCAGTGAAACTGAGACTGGTTCCTAGTTGAGCCAGGGTGGGTTGAGGAATGTGCAAGCCATACATCATCACATTCGAATTTTATGTTCTGAGCAATGGTTGATTTGAACTGGGTTGGGCACCATCTGTACATTTCAGTGTGCTATCAATCTTGGCACAGGTTTGGGTATAATGCATTGGTGTTCTATAGATTGGGGAGTAGTATTCTACATCAGTTTTTCAATTGTAGATACTATGTATCTTGTTAGCTTCTCCTATGGGATTGACAGTTTATTTTAGACTGATTTACTTTCAGTCTTGACATAAGAAATCCTGAGGAACTTGTGTATTCTACAGTGATTTGAGTGGTGATTTTCTGTTGGGACAATCACCTAGTCGAATCATGGATCCCTGCACTATTGGACTAAGAGGAGTAACACTACTCTTATGTTTTTGGATCCCTGCACTATACAAGCTTGTTTAGCGTATGGTGAAGATTTAATGTTTGTTGACTGTTTCGAATTTGTATCATTGTGTTCATCTTGGGGCCTAATTTGTGAAACAAATATTTGTTGGCAGTCAATGGTTGGAATTTGAGATGCTATCCTGCAGTCCTGTAGGTTCTGTAGGTTCTGTAGGAATTTGAGATGCTATCCTGCAGTCATTTGTTGACTGTTTCGAATTTGTATCCCTTAATACTACCAGCCCTTAATATGGTTGTTGGCACAGAGCCGGCAATGTTACTATCAGAGTGTGCATCCTGCAGTCACTTTTCCATGCTCTACAAATGAATGGTGTAGTTCTGTAGGTTATCTTTGGGTTTGACAATGATATCTGACAATAAAGAGAAGCAAAGGATTCATTTTGTATGATTTCATTTTGTATACATGGTGTAGTTCTGTAGTACACCATGTTAGTACAAAATGAATCCCAGCACCCCTCCTGTTAGCAACAGACTCATTTTTCTGTTAGCACTATATTTCATTGGAGTCAAAATGGTTTACTGTTAGCACTATATTTTGTATAATAGTGTAGTTTTACTATTGCTTGTTTATATTTTATCCTATTTGTGTTGTTTTGAATTTGAACAAAATGAGTCAGATTGTAACATGGTGTAGTTCTGTAGATTCAGTACAAAATGGTGTAGTATCATGGTGTACGTCAGATTGTACTAACATGGTGTAGTTCTGTAGATTCATTTTGTATGATTTCTCTTGCACAGTTATTGACATAGAACCTGGGAATCTCTTGCACTGTTATTGGACAAAACCTGAGATCATTTCTCTTGATTTCAGTCCTATAGACTGCAGTAACCTGGGATCCTTGGACCTGGGCATAGCAGTTGGCTCTACATCTATAGCTCTATTTTGCATAACTCTATTTTGGCATCTCACCTAAGGACCCTGGCAACAGGATGGAACAATTGATTGGTATATTTTGGTTCACTGATATTGAACTAGAGTTAATTTGTTTAGTATTGAGCTCAGAGTCATGTGGGATATTGGGATTTTAACATGATGATTCCTTCCTGGAATCTGATGTCACATTATTTTCACACCTATGAATTGTGGGTAGGAATGTACATGTTTTACCTGGGGGAAGGATGACCGTAAGAGTTATGGGTTTCAATCCTAATTAGATTATTCTTGTGACCTTGGAAGAGTCTGGACATTAGTAGTTATCACTGAATCGAGATGTTATTCTCTTGATTCAGTTCAATTAAAGTTCAGTATTGTGGGATGGCCTTTCTTTGATTAATTCAAAGTTCTTTAAGCTGTTGACGGAAATTGAAATC
Organism: Iris pallida; assembly: GCA_029216955.1. Taxonomy (NCBI): domain Eukaryota; kingdom Viridiplantae; phylum Streptophyta; class Magnoliopsida; order Asparagales; family Iridaceae; genus Iris; species Iris pallida. Next base: position 16,899 of record JANAVB010032790.1, read on the forward strand.
TCTTGTTAGATTCATTGATTTCCTCCAGTTTAGAAATCCTAGGGACAATGCATGGGTTAACTCATTCCAAGTGTGCACTTATGAGATAAGTATATTTTTAATTGAGTTGGTGAGTATTTTGTTCACTACAGAATGTATTTTGTTCATTACAAGTAGTATTTTGTTCATTAATCTCGGTATTTTGTTCATTACAGAATGTATTTTGTTCATTACAGGTAGTATTTTGTTCATTACAGAATGTATTTTGTTCATTATAATAGTTTTTCATTACAAATGTTGGTTTTGCAATATGAATCAACATTATCATCTAATATACCTTTTGCTGAGTAGGAAATACCAATTTTCAAAAGTCAAGCTGTATTGGCAATGATATATGCTCACTTTTGTTGAAGTTTACCACCATATCAGTCTAAAGGCAAAAATTTTTTCTGAGAAAATGACAAAAAATGTGAAACTTGTATATTTATCCTTGTGTGCTAACACAATGTTGTAATTGCTATGTCAGGAACTCAATGCTTTGTTTCCAACGCAACTCAGGGAGATCTTATCAACTGAAGAAGAAATGGATGATGTGGCTTTTATTTCAATATACAAGGCACTGACAAAGGAGATCTTATCAACTGAAACTTGTATTTTTGTTCCGCTTTGCATTAGTAATTCCCTGAATATTTGTTTAATGTGTCATTTGAATTTGAATTGTCACTGACTATTTGATTTGACACTTGCATTTGTGTCATTTGAATTTGAACAATCATTTTGGTTGAACTTGCCAGAAGCTTTATCGAATATTTGTTTGACTCTTGCATTTGCGACATTTGAATTTGAGTTCTACTGAAAATATTTTTATAACACTTGCATTTGTGTTATTTGAACTTGACAAAGCTTCATTGTATATTTGGTTGCTATTATTTTATTTGTTCTCTCACTCGCCTCATGGATGCATGACTGTTGATGTCCTAACAAATGTTGCGGTGTTGTTACGACATTTAGAGCATTACAATGCACGTTGTACAAAGATGGAGAGGAACATGTATAACGTATAAAATGTGTGTTGTAAATAAAAAGTGCATTATAAATAAAAGAGAGGGTTATTTACAGCATTCAACTGCGTATTGTAATAAAAAGAGAGGGTCATTTACATCGTTCAATTGTGTGTTGTAAATAACTAAAGAGGGCCATTTACAGCGTTCAAAAGCGCGTTGTAAATAAAAGGAGAAGGTCATTTATAGCGCTCAACTGCGCGTTGTAAATAAATAAAGATGGTCATTTACAGCGTTCCAAAGCGCGTTGTAAATACAAAAGAGGGTCATTTACAGCGTTCACCTCCGCGTTGTAAATAAATAAAGAGGGTCATTTACAGCGTTCAAAATCGCGTTGTAAATAAATAAAGAGGGTCATTTACAACGTTCGAATGCGCGTTGTAAATAAATAAAGAGGGTCATTTACAACGTTCGAATGCGCGTTGTAAAAAATGGTCTTTTACGGCATGACCTTTTACGGCACAGAAATGTACGCCGTAAAAGATCATTTACGGCGTGCTTTGCATGCCGTAAATGATCATTTTTCTTGTAGTGGATGGAGTCCCGTCTAGTCTTGCCTAGACAAGACCACTACATGGTTATTTCTGTACATTACTGTTATGCTTTACTCTTGTCGATAATTGGTTGAGACTAAGCTCTGTTCAGGTGAAGGATTACAACCCTGTTCCTTGTTTGGTTTACGGGTTGTAACTTGGCTACCGGAATAGTTCCGTAGTTGTCTTATCGTTTATCACCTTATTTTCTCTTACTCATGTTTTTTTTATCCTTTATGTCTCATGTGCTAATATGCTGGTTTAAGTTCTTAAGTGAAGCCTCCCTTGTGGCACTTGCTCTTTTAGGGTCTGATCCAGCTGGTTTTGTATGGCCAGATTTCGGAGTAGCACCCGAGGATCTTCAAGCCTTCTTGCCAGATGGTGAACACTAGGCACAACCTGGCAACGAGTGAGTTTTATTTTGCTCTCCCACTCTATTGTAAATTATTCTTTTGAGGCGTTTAGCCGCGAGCAAGTGTTAGCTCGTGTTGAATTTATATTCCTGTCTGTCTAAGGGCTGTAACATGATTGACAAATCCTAGGATTGATCATTATGACTTAAACTCTTGCTAGTCTTCGCATTTTGCATGACTAGCTTCATGATCATCTGAATATGTAATGTTTGGGACGCCTTACTTTGTATGTCTGATGATCTAACATCTTTTTACATTTACTTGCTTGCTTGAGATTGAGACACTAGGCTTGTTCTTGACCATAAGTGACCGTTGGCTTGTAGTAAAACCCTCATGCATCTAGACAGCCGTGACCGTACATCAAGGTGGGATTCACTTCAATGTACGTAGCTGGCTATGTCTGTCCCTCGCTCTCCAGTATTCTGGTTCTGGAGCATGACAGTATAGCAGACCTGTGACTGGCTAGTAGATTCAATGTGTATACTAACATTTTAGCCAAATGCTAGTATACGGTACGCTCAACCCCCTGTGCAGTAGGATTTAGCATAAGAGAGGCAATATTAGTAACAATAGCTTTGGTCACAGATGCTATACTTCTCCAATTCTCGAGTCAATGAGTCAATCAAGCAATCAATCTGGGGTCCGAGAAAAAGCCCATGTGATCAGTATCGATACAATATACATAGTCCTACTGATGCAGTACATTTAATTATTAATAAAACTGAACACGAATAGTAAGAAACTTGCCTTGGGTTTTTTGGTGCTGTGGGTGACGACCGGAAGGTATTCGGCTAAAGTCCGAGACCTGAACCTACATTAAGTTAATACTCCATCGTAGAAACCAATCCGAGGGTTTAACTAAATATGCCAATAATTATAATAACACTCGTTTAGTTATAAAACATTTTTAGAGAAATAAACTATTATTATTTAATACTTTAAACAAGTATAATAATATTTGGTAAAAACAATTTTGAATAAGGCTATTATTTTATAAATAATGCGAAAAACTATATTTGGCAAAAAGTTTTTCTTAGTAAAACTACTACCTTTATAAAGATGCGGAAAATACTACATTATATTTATAGTAAATGATAACTGTTTTTCCTAAACTAATACTATGACTAGAATTACCTATATAAAATACTTGGAAATACTTAAAAAAAATAGTATTTTATCTACATAAACTAGCCAATATTTTAATAGATATTTTAAAAAAGTAAATCATTTTAATAGTTATACTAATACAAGAATTTTTTTATTAGAAATAACTACAATTTCTTTCGAAAATATAATTAAAGTGGTAATTAACTACTAATAAATATTTCTTTTAAATAATTACCTATTAATATTAGTAATGAAAACTACTATTTCAATTAAACAAATAATAAAATTAGGTTTTTATTTATAATTGGAATTAATATTTTTTTAGGTATGATCTATACAAAATACACTTTTAAATCATTTTTGAAAGATAACTAAATATTTATCCAAAATAGTTAATATATAGATTTTTGGCTTAAACTCACTATTTTCTATATAAAAATAGACTTTAATATAAAACTATTTTTTTGAAATTAATTTAGCATTTAGTTTAAAATAATACGATTAATACGATAATCGTAATTAAATGCTAGTTAATCATTTTAACATATTAATCGCTAAATCTAGTAACTTGTTAGTTAATGTAACACTATATATATATGCGGCATAATTATTCTTGTTAATAATAATCTAACCGTAATATTAATTAATTACACGAATTCTATTACAGAACAAATGGTCAAAATTAGGAAACTAGCTAATTATCCCGGAATTGACAGAGCTTTATTCTGTCAATTCCAGCCGGAACATGATTGGTTTCACATTCTGCAAATTATACATAAAGGTCAGGGCTTACCGGGAGGCTGCTAACGGAGTATCGAAGGGAGGCCTCAGACTCGGAATGCGGTACGCAAAATGGGACGGCACTAGACGCGCCGGGGGGCATGCACACACGGAAACGCGTTGGACACGCACGGAAGGCGGCGCACGGCCAGAACGGCCGACGGGCGCTGGCCAGCAGGAAAGCCGTGGGGGCGAGGAGCCGCGCGGGATACGGCAGCCGGTCGATGCGGGGCGGTTGGCTGTCGTGGCACGACCTGGACGAAGCCGGGAGGTGATTGGCGGACGGCGACGCGTCTCGGAAGCACCCCGAGAGAGATGTCGGAATGTCGGGGCGACGCAAGCATCGTCGGGGCAGCTTAGGTTTCAAAATGGAAGAACAAGGAGGGATATGAGGTGAGTTTGGGAAGGTGGTAAGGGAAGAGGTTTCTGTGAGTTTCTGATAGGGGAGAGGAGTTTCTACGGAGTTAGTACGTGAGGGAAGGGAGAGGGGTTGGTTCGTGGGTGTAATCCGGCTGGAAAAGCGGATCGGGGAGAGAGTGGTAGTTAAGTTAATTGGGTTTGGGTTCTGGTTGGAAACGGGTTCGGGTTGAGTTGTGGGTTTAAACCAAACGTTAATTAATTACTTAAGGGAAAAAAGGTTTTACACTCTACCACGGAGAGCTGTCAATCGAGAAAGCTTCGATCGACGTGATATGGTATGTTCCTCCGACAATCACCAGCTGTCGACGAGTCGATAGAGATCGTCTCTTCCGACGAACGACGTCGAGAACTCGATAAATCGGTGAGTTAAGGAATTTTTCTCTAAATTTTTGCTTCAATAAACTAAATTTTACTCGGATGGTATCGATCGACTGTCTCTTTAGATAAGACTTCATTTTTGGCGACGTCATCATCTTCGCGACGATGAAATGTCTGAAGCATAGTGTCAATTTGAAGCTTCTTTAAACATCACAAATTAGCTGATCGAGTGTCCGCGAGGTTTGGATACAGGAAAAATACCAAATTCTTCGAATTGTTAGGGACAAGTGATTTCGATGACTGGTGAGTTGTTCATTCATTTCTCTTGAATCTAAATTTTTTTGATCAATGAAGAAATCAACATTGTACTCTGAATTCTTTTCATTTGATCCATATATCAAATGTTTGATGATATGTCCCAAAGAAGGTTGATATTCTGCGGGGATCAGTCCAGGAACTTAGCACACCAACCAGTAACTAGACCAGAAATGTGAACATCTATATGGTGGTTTTTGATCGTGTGGTTGAGTTTTGGATACGAATTTTGAGCCAGCACAGGTATATTTTGTCAATTTCTCTTGATTCGGTTGTTGAGTTTAAATTGCCACGAATTTATAACTGTTAGTTAAGGTGTATGTGTCAGTAAGACAATATGAGAAGACTGTGTCGTTGTCCTGGTAGACTCGAGGCAGAGTAGCACTTGGGATGGGGCGGGGTTATTTGAAGTCTAATATTTGGGTTCAAAGTTTGAATGGGTGCTTATTGGAATCAAGTCCAAAACATTTAGACTAGGCCGTGGGCTGAAAAGTAAGCCTATTTTTTAATGGGAAATTAAGACCAGGGTTTGCAAAGCCTGAGTCTAAGTCCTTTTTGGACTGAACAGACTGGGTTTAGTGGACCAGAGTCCAAGTAACTTGAGCCTTTGTTTATATAAAGATGGTTAATTAGTTAATGATTTAGTTAAGAATTAGTTAATGGTTTAGCGAAGAATTAGTTGATGGTTTAGTTAAGTAAATTATCTAATTATTAATAAATAGTAATTGGTAGAATTAGTTAATGGTAGTCTAAAAGATTCTAGGAATTTCTTTTAACCTAGAATCTAATACTTTCTCATTAATTAAAGGTGATTTAGAGACATTTTCACCTTCCTCTAAAGGCAAGTACATAATTCTCAACTTTACTTAGCTACATTGCATTTCATGGTTTACACTCGTGTCACATGTTTTATCATGTTGTCTTGTTGTGTCGTGTCATGTCGGGAGGGTGAACACTCATGTAGCATGTAGTATTCTCTAGCCTTGGACAATTTGCATGATTGCTAGCACTGTCGAAATACGTGCCTTATGTCCAAACTCGTGCTTGACTGCTAACATTGTCGAAAGACATGCATTATGTTCCTTATATGTGTGCCTGCTAGCATATTGTCTCATGATATGCCTTATACATGTTTAGCCCATACATGCTTATTGGTGTTCTAGTTGCATGTGATACACGTAGATAGTGCATGTAGTCAGGTACATTCTTCTTTTACTTGTTATTTACAGTCAATATTTTTATTATATATTATTGCATCATATTGTTGAGTTTTATGTTACTCTGCTCCTTTTCTGACTAGATAGTTGACATATACAGGTGAGGATGAGAGCGACTACCCTACATACTATGGTCCACAGGAGGACCGATGGTAGAGAACCTTTGGAGGCTTTTCAGGATCAAGAGGCTATCCCCGAGGGGATTTAGATTCTTGTGTAGATGATGGATGATTTCATGTGATTTTTTGTGGTTTGGTTGTGGATGTATAGAGTTGCCCTTACCATTCACCAGATTTGTTTCTGGATCTCTCTTGTAAAAGGTCTATAATAAATGCAATAGTGGATGTTGTGGTGATTGTATGACATGGCACGTGATAAAGCTGTGATGAGCGATTGATATATTTTATCTTTTGATAAATTTTTTGGTTTAGATGACTGATTACGCTGTCCACAACAACGTAGGCCTGGCGTAGTCTGAGTCGTACCTGATTATTCGCGAGTGGATCGTGCCACGTTTTTATGGTGGCCCATGCAGGTCTAGAAACTCATCCCAACATAGTACCGATTATGGTATTGCATATTATTTTGTCTTATTATTATTATTATTCTGCTTCCCTTTGGACACTAATGTTCTATTTTCCCCATTCCAGAAAATGGCAAATGAAAGAAGAGAGTCGCGAGGCTGCGCCCTAGTGTGATAATTTTTAAGGGAGCATCCTTTTTCCCACTAGTGGGTCAAGAGATAATCAGACTTATCCTCCACCCCCGCCATTTCTATCTCAAGCAGTACCTCCACTATGCCCCCTTTTGGGTCTGTGCCCATATATCATGAGTTAGTTCGAAGCATGATCGAAGCCTAGCGACTTTAGACCGAGGCTCAAAAAGTGCAGGCCACTATCATGAGAGAGGGTATGAAGAAAGCCCGCCCAGTTACTGTGGCCGCCATGGAAAATATGGCCAACCAGTCGTATCCCTAGTTATAGGCCTCGCTACAGCCTATCCTACCCCGAAAGGGCATTATCCTTGACTTTAAGAGGCTCGTCCCCCGAGATTTCTACGGTACCAAGGGATCATCTATGTCGATGAGTGGTTTGAGGACATATAGAGGTTACTTTGCATTGCTAGGCTTTCAGATGACTTGCGGATAGAAGCTGCAGGACTTCACCTTCAGACTTAGCTTGGTCATGGTTCAGGAATGAACCCAAGCTCGCAGTACCTGGGCTTACATGGAAAAGACTCTTGAGCTCTTCAAGAAGAAGTTCTTTCCTGTCGTGGCTAGAAAGATCTTAGAGAGGCAGTTTCAGAATCTCGAGCAAAGGACTCGCACAATTGATGAGTTTAGTCGGTTGAGCCGATTTACCGAGAGTATGGTGAGAGATTCTGAGGACCAAGCCGGGAGGTACCGACAGGTTTTCGCCAAGGATATTCGCATCCTCATCACAACTAATGGTGCAGAGACCTATGCCGAGATTGTTTCGATTGTTTAGGGGCTTCAGATTGACCCGGACCTTCGTCCGAAGAGGGATCGAGATACCTTTGGAGGAATCATCGACCCAGGGCCAGTTAAGTGCCCCAACATCCAATCGAACACCTTTGCACCATAGACTCAGCTTTCCTAGGGCTCCAGTTCAACATAGACAGAAATAATAACCTCGTAGTTGTGGGTACTATCAAAAGAAGGGGCACACCTGGCAAGTGTGTCGGAAGCCTTTGGGGCATTGTCTGATCTACGAAGGATCTGATAACCAGGCGAGAGAGTGTATCGTAGCTTCTCTTCGCCCCTCAGCAGGCCCAGCTCCACCTCAGTGGTGCCCAATAGCACCTCTAGGACCACCATCGAGGGGCCATTCTCTTTCGACTCAGCAGCAACGTTTTGCCCAGCATCAACAGAGAGGGGTGCACCGCCACAGGGGAGAGCTTTTGCTATGGCTGTCGAGGAGGTAGAGCCGACTACATATGTCATCACAGGTTCTATTCTACTCTATTCTTTCACTGCTACTGTACTATTTGATTTTGCTATTTGATTTTGGAGCATCCTACAGTTTCTTATCTGTAGAGTTTATGATCAAGTATCACATAGTGGCATTTGCAGTATTATCCCGTTACTATAGTAGACAGAGATTTGAAAGCAAAGTTTCTCGTAGTGCCACTTTCAGGGTTTGATATGGTCCTTGGAATGGTCTGGTTGAGTAAACTTTGTAATTATAGACTGTCACAAAGGATGCGTAACATTTAGTCCACCGGGAGTCAAAGTTCAAGATCACAAGGAAAGCCAAAACGAGAGTTGAGGGGATAAACTATGGAATGGTAGCCGAGTAGAAAGAGCTACCTCATTCCATCATTGGAGACTTTATTATTTTTTTCCTGATGAGTTACCGGGACTACCACATAGAGACATAGAATTTACCATCGATATAGTCCCTGGAGCATCTCTAATATATCAAAATTGATATAGGATTAATCCTAAAGAATTAAAGGAGATGAAGGAGTAGATTAAAGATTTGGAAGACAAGTAATTCATCCGATCTAGTGTTCATTGATTTTATTTGTGCCCAAGAAAGATGAGATCGTTAGGATGTGCATCGACTATAGAGCTTTAAATAATATCATCATCACGAATAAATATCCCTTGCCCTTGACAGATGATCTATTTGATTAGTTGAGTGGGGCAAACGTTTTCTCTAAAATTGATCTTAGGTTGGGGTACCATCAGTTGAAGTTCATGAAGAAAGATATCCCGAAGACCGATTTTGTCACGCCCTGATTCCGATATACGTATTCTTTCATAAGTCCTGTACATGGTATCCTGTATTTAGCATGTGCGTAATTCTATTTTATTTATTAATGGTTGCATCTAGCCTTTAAGCATGTCATTAGTAATGGTTAGAGCATGTTTAGCATGTTTAGAGATTAGGGTTTTCTTAAGCCAACCTAACCCCTATTTATATTCTCTTCCTCACTCTCTCTCCTCATTCACACTTTCATTCATTTTCTTCAACCACCACCATTAGGCAAGTACAACTTGCTCAAAAGTGAAGATTTGTGCATTTTTCATCCTTGATTTTTTTTTGATATTATTTGTCTATATTGTTCTTCTTATCATCCTCTACAAGTTTAGTACTCGGTATTTTCGGTTTTGAAGGATGGATTCTTGTAGATCTAAGTTTATGTCATTTTGGTTTTCCTTGGTTTTCATCTATTAAACTTGCTTGTTTTCAAAATCTAGTTGTTCCATATGGTAGAGCATTTCTCTTACCCAAATTTGACCTTTGAAGAGTTAGATTTCATGTTGTTTTGACCGAGTTGTGACAGTTTGAAGTTCATGGGTTCCATGGCCATCTTTTTCGAATTTTGGAGAAGATGAGCAGCTCGGCCGCATGGAGTCTTGCCGCATGGAGTCCTACGGCAGTGTTGCCTTGGCCGCATGGAGTCTTGCCGCATGGAGTCCCGCGGCAGTGTTGCATCGGCCGTATGACATCATACGGGCCGCATATTTTGGCCCCATGAGCTTTAGCCGCATGAAGTCCTGCGGCAGTATTGTATTGGCTGTATGGAGTCTTGCCGCATGGAGTCCCGCGACAGTGTTGCTTGTTCGCATGGGGTCTTGCCGCATGGAGTCCTACGGCAATGTTGCCTTGGCCGCATGCAGTCTTGCCACACGAAGTCCTGCGACAGTATTGCCTTGGCCTCATGAAATTATACGGGCCACATATCTTGGCCCCATGAGCTTTGGCTGCATAAAGTCCTGCAGACTTCATTGCTGGCCGCATGGAGTCTTGCCGCATGGAGTCCTGCGGACATCATGCCTTGCCGCATGACCCCTGGTCGCATGCAGTCATGCGGACTGCATCCTTGCCGTATGACCTTCGGCGCATGCATCCTTGTGTCTTGGTCCTCATTCCTGATCTAACTACCTATGCGAGTGCTGGATAAACCTATGTGTGTACTATGGTACAAACTATGTGAGCACCGAGGTGCTATCCTATGTGCTAAGTGTTCCTACGTGATACCTGCTAGTACATCCAAGAGTCCAGTATTTACATAGCGAATAGTCGGTAGCAATGACGTGTTTTGTTATGTGTTACATTACCCAAGAAGGGATACGTACGTATGACTCCATGAGCCAGTGTAGATCCCTTCTTGGGGTACTCGTACATTGTACGCATCTAGGGGAATGAGTAAACCATGACATGTGAACTCAAAGGATAACCTAGGGATTAACAAGAATCCTGAGATCGTGCCATACTAGTCACCCCAGGTCCAGTCCTGACGTGTCGGGTTGGCCGCCATGGATATGGTTTCATTCTCCTTTAGCAGATGACTATATCCGACTTCTATGAGGTATGTGTTATATGTATTAGCGCGATAGCCCTCCAGGGGACCGGTGCATACTCAATGTGCTATATGTCTAATGGTTTGGCTAGCCTGCTGGGTTGACACGATCTGAGGATTCCTTTTAATCAATATTGCGGGGATAACTCTGCCAAATTTAGAAAGTCATAGGAATGAATGGATGCTTGAAAAATGACTTGACTGTGCCTTGTGCCTTCCGTTAGTAGCCGAGGGACATGAACTATTATGGTGCGTGGTCCAAACCATGTCCTTGTTTGGTTGTTGGATTGGTCTATCGTGCTATGACAGGCTGTGGACCGAGGTTATGACCGAAAATCTTTATTGTTACTAGTATTATTATTTTATACTTGGGTTTTATCTCACTCTTTTGTGCTTCCTTATGGTACTTGCTATTCAGGGCTGACCCCGCTGGTTTTGTTTGGCCAGATCGTGTAGCAGCTCCTGAGGATCCAAACTTCTTTCCTGACGCCAATGGTGCATACTAGGAGCATGGCTGACGGGAGACTTGAGTAGGTTTCTTCTCCACCACTCTAGTTTTCATCACTCATGTTCTGGCGTTTAGCCACTGGCACCTGTTTAGCCAGTTAATCTGGATACTGTTTTTTGCACAATTATAATTAAATCAGACTACAGCTGAATACGATTAGTACCTATGACTCTCTGGGCTAGCTAACTTATAAAGCTAGATTCCCATGATCATTTTGATGAAGCGTCGGTACTTCTTTATCTCATATGCTCATTAATTGATGTTTTCTTGTTTTGAATGATTGAGATATAGATGCTCTGTGAGACAATATGAGACTTGATTATAGTTTGCACCCCCTTGTCTCTTGACAGCCACGATCGCCGTATGACGTTTGTATACCTCATATGGAGTAGCTGGCCTAGTTCGTCTCCGTATTCCAGTACTACGTCGTGACAAGATTTTATTGGTGGCCCATGCAGGTCTGATTTTTAGACTTGAGGGTGTTAATATTATAGGAGTCTTGTCACTCCCCGTTCCCAGAATATGTATTTTAATACATGTACTGCTTGAATATATTTATTTAATATTTATCATGCATTTTTTTGTATTTAATTCTTTTAATTTATTCTGTAATTACGTGCTAGTTAATTTTCTTATTTTTATTTTTTTGCTTTTGCTTCAGCACTTGGTTTAGCTGGGTTCCTCATGATAAGGGGTGGATGGCCTAGATCTTGTAGGAAGGAATGGGCGGTGGGGATTTGGCCTTGGCTTGATATTAATACCTCTTTATTTTTCTCTCTCTTCATTACTCTCATTACTTCTTCTTCATCCTCCATTACTCTCCTACCAACCTAGAGAGCTTAGGCAAGTACAACTTGCTTCGTGATGGATCTCAAATTTTGTTGTTCCATTGTCTTTCTCACGAGATTCTAAGACACTCTCGTACTTAGCATTTTTAATTTTCAGATTTATTTCATGTAGATCTAAGTTTGTTGCATTTTCGAATATCTTGGATTTTGATCTATTAAACCTTGTTATTTTCAAGTTTTGATTGTTCCATGTTGTAGAGAATTTCATTCTACCCTATTTTGACCTATGGAAGTCTAGATTTTGGGACTTGGATTGAAGGTTGGGAAGTCTGGGAAAACCCCAACTTCACAGGTTCTTCTTATCGAAAAGTTGGAGAAGAAGAACAGTGCTTGACTGCATGGCTTTTTCATGCGGCAAGTCCCCTGCGGTTCCTTTAGCCGTATGGCTCTCGGCCGCATAGGCCTTTAGCCGCATGGATTTGGTCGGCTGCTAGTCGTATGGCTCTCGGCCGCATAGCCGTTTAGCCGCATGAAATTGGTCGGCTGCTAGCCGCATGGCTCTCGGCCGCATAGGCCTTTAGCTGCATGGATTTGGTCGGCTGCTAGCCGCATGGCTCTCGGCTGCATAGGCCTTTAGCCGCATGGATTTGGTTAGCTGCTAGCCGCATGGCTCTCGACCGCATAGGCCTTTAGCCGCATGGATTTGGTCGGCTACTTTCCGTATAGGCCTTTAGCCGCATGGCCCTCGGCTGCTTGCCGCCTAGCCCCTATTTCCCCTAGCCGTATACTGCATGACCGTTTGGCCCTTGCTGCATTGCGATCCTTGGCCGCATAGGCATGGCCCTTGGCTCTCGGGCTGCATAGGATTCTGATTCGATTCTGGCCGCATAGAGGGATCCTGACTTACCAGTCGCATAGATGGGCATCCATCTACTGCCGCTCATAGTACTTTTTGGCTGTTTCTTGTCCCGAATTGACATTGATTGTTACCTTGACTAATGATTGATCATGCATTCCAAGTTGGAACTAAGAGACTAGCTAGTCATCTTATTGAATTGAATGAGACACGTTCATGTATGAACCATGAACCATTGTGATCGACTAGCCGATTTGAATATTGGCATATGGACACATGTTGACTTCTATTTTCTGTAAAAGAGCATGTGCATCTTACAGTCAAGGCATGATTATTTCATGGCTAGGTTTGATTGTTGCATTACGCTATGTAAGACCTACAACCCAACCGTACGGCATCATTGTAGAGTTATGCATATCGTACTCTGTACGGAAGTACTCATTCTAAATGACCATGATCTGCGGCATGAGATTTCAATCAAAATAGGGACTATTAAGCTAAATAAAATAATGATTGCATGGAGAGAATGGATTTCCGAGTTCTTATATGGCAGCCATCTTTGGGACAATTAGTGTCCCGATATGCCGGCTGGTTCCCACAGATACTGCAAATCTGCCACACGGGCAGGGAGTGGTATCTGCTTATACTGTTATATATACTGATGACGGATCCCGCTGGAACTCGTCTAATTCATGATTGGCGTAATTAATTATTGGATAGACTAGCCTTGCTTGTACATAGTAAGAACTAAGGAATCCTTTATTGCATACTTCCAGGGCAACTTGGAACTTACAGTAGCAAGCCGTAGTAGTTGTATGGCCATTTAAATTGATTTGTTTGTGCACTATACCTACTCTGTTAACTACTGAGATGAGCAGAACGTCATGACATGATAGGTCAACTTCTGTCCTTGTTTGGTTGGGAAGTTGGCTTGAAGTATCGTGATGTTGTGCAAACCCCAGTAGCAAGCAGAGATCTATTTATCATATTCTTAACTCTTATCACTGGTTCTAATTCCTCATATCGTGCTTCCTTGCGGTACTTGCTATTAGAGGTCTAACCTCTCTGGTTTTGCATGGCCAGATTTAGAGCTGGTTTCCGAGGACTCAGCTTACTTCCACCTCCAAGATGGTCAATACTAGAAGAATGATCGCAGGAGGACATGAATGGGTTCCTTGCTTCCCTGCTCGTCTTACTACTACTTTACTTATTGCCAGTTGGCACCGACATGTTAGTCGGACTGTCTTGCACTAACTTTTACATAATTATAACTAAGTCAGACTGCAGCTGATAACAATTGTGTATACCTTGTCATATCATCTGGCTATGTTTTGTACACCCAGATCTCAAGAACATTTTGACTGAACGTTTGGGACGCCTTACTGCTTTATCTATATGTTCTCTATTATTGCTTCTTGTTTGAATGATTGAGACAATAGATGTTGATTGACCCTAATGAGACTTTTATGTAGTATGTACCCCCTCGTCTTTTAGACAGCATTGATCATATTACGGTATTCTTCTACCCTAATACGTAGCTGGCTGAGTCATTCCCCCGCTCTCCGGTATTTCAGTTTTGGGGCGTGACAAGTCTCAATCAAAACTTGTTCTCTTTGAATCTCTTGCCTCGATTTCTCTTTCCTCACCTTGATTGATAACCTGAATTGCATCCTCGAATCTTCCTCGTCCTGTTATTTGATATCATGTATCTTTTCCTATAGGGGTGCTTCTTTCTCAGTAGCTGGCAAGGCCAATATGGAGGAACGTCCAGTAGCGCATGGCTCGACGGGGCAGCAACAAAAAATACCTTCCTCCTGACCAGATCCGAGTGGAAGTGATATCAGAGCCAATAGAACCGCAGGTTCTAGAAACTCCTGCACCCCCCGCGGTGCCGGTAACGACGATAGTACCTGATGCTGCAGCACTCCTGGAGGTCATCCGGGGATTTTTGGCTACTCAGCAGCATCATGGCAGCCCATCAGCAACATCAGACCCAGCAGCAGGAACATAATGTGCTACTGAATCAGGGGTTACAAGTAGCCCTTGAGAGAAGTGTCAGGAATGATTCGGAAGCGTCGGGAAGGTTTTCAACTTAACCCGAGATACTTTGACGGCACGGAGGATGCCATAACGACGAATGCTTGGCTTCAGGATATTGATGCCATATTGACCGCAGCTAAGGTTCCAGCAAAAGGAAGGTTAAACGAGTCAGATTATTGCTTCAGGATCTTTCCCGCGACTGGTGGGCATCGGAAGCGGTTGGACTGAAGCGTCTTGTTCCTTGGAATAGCTTCAGTACCCGATTTAAGGCCACGTATTTTGGCGTGGTAGCGTGGTATAAGCTACAACAAGGTTTATCAGTCTCAAGCAGGCTAGTAAGATGGTGAATGGATATGTAGCGAGTTCTGCAGACTGAGTCGGTTTGCACCGACGATGGTGGCTACGGAGCCGAGAAGGCTATGAGATTCCAGTAAGGACTTCATTTGGAGATTCTACAGCTAGTAGAAGGGCACGACTATCAGACTTCTGATGTCGTTTTAACGACAGCTCGGAGGCATGAACTCGCCCAACAGAGGTTGGCGAAAAGGCATGGGGGCCATAAGAGGTCTCATCTCCAGAGTAGGGGCGGAGGAGCAGTACTGCAAACATCGGCCCCACACCCGACATCCGTATTAATGAGTTAGGAGTGCCGTGGAGGACGGCGGTATTAGAGATAACAGCACCAGCTCAGCATCAGCAGCCGAGGAACCAGCAGCAGCGCCAGGGGGCGCCGATTGGATGTACTTACTGCGGTAAAGAAGGGCACACTAGGGATGTGTGTCATTCAGCTAATGGATTATGCATAATGTGGCAGTCTAAACCACAGGATTGCCAATTGTCCTATGATGTAGAGGCCAGTTGGGCCAGTTCAGCAGTTTTCAGCATTGTAGCTCCGGGGGCAGCACCGAATAGAGGACCAGCGTTGGCCGTAAGGCCGCTAGCCCAGCGTCTTCCGATGCAGGCTCAGAAGTTTCGCCAGGCGCAGAACCAGGGAGGCCACCAGAGGCCACAACAACAGCATGGAGAAGGAAGACAGCAACAGGAAGCTCATCAAGGCCAGGGCTAAGCCTTCACCTTATCACTGGAGGATGCACTAGCTTCAGGCGACGTGGTCGCAGGTAATGTTTCTGTTACCTCTTTTCCTGCAGTAGCATTATTTGATTCGGGGCTACCCCTCTTTTATATCTGTACGGTTTACGACGCGTATTGGATTGGAGTTCGAGACATTGCCAGAGAGGATGAATATACTCACTGGTATTGGGCTCGTAGGAGTTAGCAGAGTGTGCTTAGTGTGTCCGGTCGTAGTGTGTGGGCGATTATTGCCCGTATCTTTGATTGAGTTTCCTATGGAAAACTTTGACGTTGTCCTAGGCATGGACTGGTTGAGAGACAGTCTTGCGACGATAGATTGTCGAGGAGTGGCATTGAGGAGTTCGTCTTTGATCGATCATTGGAGAATTAACCAAGGGCATTATTGCAGAAGCATTGGCAGAGCAGGAGCAGATTCCAAGAGTGGTCAAAGAGTTTCTTGATGTATTTCTAGATGAGCTTCCTGGTTTTCCACCGGTGAGAGATGTGGAGTTTTGCATTGAGTTAAATCCTGGAATGGAGCCTTAGGTCGGCAGAGTTTACAGGATGTCGTGGTCAGAGTTGGACAAGTTGTACCAGCATGAAGAAGACTGAAGGCAAAGCAGTTTATCCGAGACAGTGAATCGCCCTAGGCAGCACCGATGATTTTAGTACCCAAGAAGGATAGATCGACGCGAATGTGCATTGATTATCGGCAGTTGAATGCAGTGACAGTGAAGAACAAGTATCCGTTACCAAGGATTGATGACTTATTTGATCAATTGAGTAAGGCCTGCATCTTCTCTAAGATTGATCTTCGATCCGGGTATTATCAAGTGAGGGTTCGGGAGTAGGACATACCCAAGACAGCATTTAGATCGCGATATGGACATTATGAGTTTCTGGTAATGCCATTTGTACTAACTAATGCCCCAGCATTCATGGATTTGATGAATCACATCTTTCTACCCTATTTGGATAAGTTTGTAGTTGTGTTCATAGACATCCTCATCTATTCCAGCAATAAAGAAGAGCATGAAAAACATCTTCGGACAGTTTTACAGGCCTTAGGGAGCATCAACTTTATTCGAAGCTGGGTAAATGTAAATTTTGGTTGGATCGTATTTCGTTCCTGGGACACATTATTTCTGGAGTAGGAGTATCAGTAGATCCGAAGAAGGTTGAGGCCGTAGAGAATTGGCCAGTTCTGAAGATGGTAGCAGAAGTACGTAGTTTCTTGGGATTGGCAGGTTATTACAGGAGGTTTGTGCAGACTTTGCCAGGATTTTGGCACCCTTGCCACGTTTGACGCATAAGGATGTAGAGTTTGTTTGGTCAGCAGAGTGTCAGACATCATTTAAAGAGTTGAAGAAGAGATTAATTTCACCCCAATCTTGACACTTCCAGTAGGATCGGAAGGGTTTACAGTGTATTATGACGCATCCGGGAAGGACTTGGGTGTGTATTGATGCAACATGGTAAGGTAATAGCATATGCATCTCGACAGCTTCGAGATCATGAGAAGAACTATCCGACCCACGACGTAGAATTAGCAGCAATAGTATTTTCGCTTAAGTTATGGAGGCACTATTTATATAGGGATCGAGTGGAGATTTACACTGATCATAAGAGATTAAAATGTATTCACCCAGAGGGACCTGAACATGAGACAAAGAAGATGGTAGGAATTACTGAAGGACTTTGATGTAAATCTTCCGTATCATCCAGGCAAGGCGAATGTAGTAGCAGATACCTTGAGCAGGAGGGGCAGCGCATTCATTTTAACCTCACAGATGCATATTTTAGAAGATCTTCAGGAAATAGGAATTGAAGTACCACAAGATACAAGCGTTATGGCCGATTTGCAGATTCAATCTACTTAGTAGAGAGGATCAGAGCAGCCCAGGCAGAGGATCCTCGGATCCAGAAGCTTCGATCAGAATGTGAATCAGGTCTCAGAAAGGAGTTAGTAATCTATGAGGATGGTAAGCTTAGGTTCAAAACCGTCTTTGTGTACCTGGTGATACCTTCGACAAGAAGTTATGTCAGGGCTCATAGTTCTCCTTATTCCATCCATCCCGGAGCACAAAGATGTACCAGATATAAAGTAACAGTTTTTGTGGAATGGCATGAAGAGGGAGATAGTGAGGTATGTTTCTAAATGTTTGGTATATCAACAAGTGAAGGCAGAGCAGCAGAGACCAGTAGGATTGCTACAGTCGCTTCCTATTCCGAAGTGGAAATGAGAGACATCACAATGACTTTGTGACCGGTTTACCTAGATCTCCGACCGGTCAAAATGCAGTTTGGATAATCATGGATCGGCTCACGAAGGTTGCTCATTTCTTTCTATTAGAGTAGGGCAGTCTACTAAGAAGTTGGAAAAAATGTATATGAAGCAGATTGTGAGACATCATGGTGTTCCAGTCAGCATAGTATCAGATCGGGACACACGGTTCACCTCTCACTTTTGGCAGAGTTTATATCAAAGTTTAGGTACCAAGTTGAGGTTCAGTACATCCTATTATCCACAGACGGACGGACAGTCAGAGAGAACCATTCAGACCTTGAAAGATATCTTACGGGCTTGTACTTTTACTTCGGCAGAACTTGGGAAGATCACCTTCATTTAGTAGAGTTCTCTTACAATAATAGTTATCAGGCAAGTATACAGATGACACATTTGAAGCATTATATGGAAGGAAGTGCAGGTCCTATGGCATGGGACGATGTGGAGAATAAAAATTATTGGGACCAGAGATGATCACACAGACCGTAAATAGTTAAGTTGATCAGAGAGCGGCTTCAAGTTGCCCAGGACAGACACCGATACTGGGCAGATCAGCATTGCAGGCCTCTAGAGTTTGGTGTTGGTGACCAGTGTTTTTGCGGATTTCGTCTACTCGGGGTATCATCATATTTGGAACCCGCAGAAAGCTTAGTCCGAGATACGTTGGTCCGTTTGATATTCTCACTCGGGTAGGCTATGTTGCTTATTGTCTTGCCCTTCTGCCTTCGCTACGTGATGTACATGATGTGTTTTATGTATCTCAATTACGTAGGTATGTCCCGGATCTGAGTCACATCCTCGATCACTCTGAGCTGGTCGTCGGTACCGACCTGACTTACGAGGAACAACCCGTATCCATTTTGGATCGCGAGAGAAGGTGCTAAAGAATCGAACTATTAATCTGGTATGTTTACTTGTGTATAGACAATATGGATATAGGATACTAGATGTGTATATAATATGGTAATTTCATATGTGTATGTATGTATATATATATATATATATATATGGAAGCGGATCAAAAGCCCCCCTTAGAAAACCTCCTAAAAACTCCCTTACCTAATTCGTAATTTAATGTAATTAATATTAATATTAATGTTAATATTAATATTAATGTAATATTAACATTAAATACTAAATTAACATTAAACTAACATTAAAATTAATATTAATAGTAACATTAATATTAACATAATATTAACACTAACATTAACATTATAAAAAAAAAAAAATTTCAATATTATCATTAACATTAATATTAACATTAATATTAGGAATTAGAGTGAGGGGGTTTTTAGGAGATTTTCTAAGGGGGGCTTTTGATCCGCTCCCTAGATATATATATATATATATCTATATTATATATATAGATATATATATATATATAATATATTTATATTATATATATATATATTTAATAATATAATATATATATATATATATATATATATCTATATATATATATAAATATATATATATATATATATTATATATATATATATATACAAGTATGTATACAAGTATATATACAAAGTAAGGAGGTAATGTATGAACTTAAACATGAATGTTTATATGCCTATAGATATGCCTATATATATAGTGTATGTGGATTATATGTATATGTATTTGTCTATGTGTGATGTTGGTGTTGACCTTGTGATTGTGTGTGAGTGCTAGGCTAGACTTGGTTAGGCTTAGTGAGACTTATTGAGCTAGGACTTGACCTAGTTGACCTAGTTTGATTAGTGTAGTTGACTAGAGTTGACCAAGGGTTGAGTTTAGTCTAGAATGACTTATTAGACTAGGTTTAGACCTAGAATAGCTTGGTGACCTAGTTTGACTTTATAAGTTGACCAGAGTTGACCAAGAGTTGACTTTGGTCTAGTTGACCTAGAAATCATATAGAATGCATTGTAAAGTTCAATATTACCATTCTGGACATGTTGTGACCTGTGTTCTCTAAATAGGACTCATCTACTCTGTCTGGACATCTACGCTTACCAGATACTCAGGATATCAGGCGAGTACATTCTATGATCATTTCATACTTGTTAGGATATATTCTTGCTCTATATTACTTTATTGATGCTGTCACTTTGTTAACACGGATTAGTACTATATGGATCTTTACATTGAGATGTTATCCCCCTCGGAGCATCAGATACATCATGTCATGTGCGTTTCACTTTAATTATGTACTCTTGTGCTTTCATTATTCATGCACACCCTTGTGATTCATGTACTCTCATGCTCACAGAGCCCTCATGTATACCTTCATGTGCACCCATTTATAGGCCCCCATGTGAATATTATACATAACATAATTTGTCTGGATCCTTGTGTATTGATTGGGGTACGGGGAGTAGAAGCAGTTATGTGAACAATTCCATTGTAGTCATTGTATAAACTCTTTAGTATAATTATGTGCAAATTCAAGCTGTTCATATGTCTATCTTGTACTCTAAATCACTAGTCACTAATTTCTCTACTTATAGTAGCTATTTACATTACAATTCTCTCTCTTTTACTACATGTACTTTCTTTCAGCGTTTCATGTATTTTGTATGCTTTATATTCCTATCTTGATATAAACTGTTGAGTTTTGTGCTCGTTCCTATCCTGACTGGACCTGTTGAAAATATTACAGAGGATGACGAGGACCTTTGCCCTACTTATTATGGAGCTGTCATAGATGACACCTGCGACTTGGACATTCAGCAGGATCCATTAGCAGTAGAGGATGTCACCCCTATAGTTTAGGCTAGTTAGCTTAGACTTCTATCTTATTTTGATGTCTTGTCTCATTTGGATACATTTATGTTATATTAGGGATCTTGCTATTATTTTGGATTTTGTGGAGATGTTCTCTTAGACACTTAGACTTCTTCTCATGTTTGTATTTCATTTGATGATTTTTATTATCTATATATCTTATCGTACTTCTACCTTAGTTTGATTGAGCTGTACATTTCTATATTGTCCTCCGTTTGGAGTACATATACTGTACAGGTACCTTATATTTGTTAGATGTATGTGACCTAGGACAGCGTTCTATCGCTGACACTGTGGCGTAGGCTGGACGTACCCACTTCTCGTGCCCCTACACTAGGTGCGGGTCGTGACACACGCCCCAGTCCCAAAATATGCGGGACCAAGCCACGTGACATTGGTCACTACGTATTCAACCAGACTCTAGTTCGACTCGAATACGTATAAGCTGTTTAAATTTGTGTAACTATCTCTATATCACTCTATATCTCAATCCATATAACAGAAGCATAAAGAAAGAGAATATGAATACTAGTCTGCAGCCCAATAATCATACTTGCCAGAGTAAACTCGAGAGAAAAGGAGTCTATAAATACTACACAATCAAGCAGGTATGAATATAGAAATGAAACATATACTACCGAAAGTAAATACCTGCAATGAAATGAGTGCTCAGCAACAATCCAACAAACAGCTCTGCAAACCTACTCAGCCAACCTGGAAGGAACCAGGTCCTCAGAGGGACGCAACAAGATACATAATATACAAGTCACTATGAAACAATATATGAAAATAATGTGGGTGTTCGAAAGACTACGTGTAAATATAATGAGAACAACTTTCGACGAATAGAGCCCTCCGAACCAGAGATCATCTCACGGTGGGGTTCGCCCGAACTGCCAACTGTCAACATCAATATATACCAATAGCAGTCCCTCCGTCTAGTAACTGTCCTCCCCCAATGTATCTAGAACGGGTCGAATCCTCGACACGCACAATCCCCAGTGCGGGGTCTAATATGTCATAAAGAAAGCATCGAGCATGAACTACACCGTCGTACGTCCTGGCCATACTGATGATCAATCGAATACGGTGGTACGTGTCATGTATCTTTGTAACACATCTCCGTGTCTAAGAATGTGTCAGGGTCAAGTGAGGTACTAGTGTATCCGCTTTATATTACATAAGTAGTCTCTAATGGACTAGGCAAATCAAGTAACGACTAATGTATCTCGTTGGTTGCATCTAGAGCTATACTTGGATGTACAATTGTAAAATAATAATAAAATAGCAAGACATAAAATGTAACAAAAAGAAATAACATAGTGGCAAGGTATACTTGCCTAGGGGTGAGGCAATGATCTGATGATGTCCTGCAAGCGAAAGCCTCAAGCCAAATAAAAGCAACAATAGTAGGACTTCCACAGACATCCCCAGAAGCTGAAACAAACAACACCAATGCTTCCAGAATAAGAAAATAGCTAGGATAGACTACCCATAAGTCCAATTCTGGATACAGGGACAAAATGGTAATTTCTGGTTAAAATTTGTTCCACCGTTATACCCACTTGCACAAAAAAATATGCCAAGATAAAAGTCCTCTAAACTAGCAAACTATATGTCTATGAGTACAAATGACGATATGAACCCAACGGTATATTCAAAATTGGATTCCGATGAGCCGTTCTCAAAATGACCCGTTGATCCCGGACGTTAGAATTCAGTTGGCACGAAAATGCGTGTCGGGGTCACGTTGCTCCAAACTCGGCAAAATATATATTAATTTTAGGTAAAACGATGCAATGAATTCACTGGTGGTGTCAGAATTGGAATTCGGAGTCCCGGGTCCAAAATTATAATTTTACAAGTTAGAAATTACAGTTTTGAGAGGCCAACTTTGGCGCCGATTTCAACCAACCAAACAACATCCTATGAAGCTAAAAAATTTATAGCATGAAGGTGGTTATACCTACTATGCAGCAGAGTTAGTGGTTCGTCAATCGGAGCTTCAACGAGGAATAAACAAATCCACGATGTTGGCTCCTCGAAACTATCCAAAATAAACATGTTTTAAACAGTCAACTTGGTGGCCAGTTTTGATTTATCAAACGATCAAAATAACAGTTAAAATTTTACGTAGGTGAAGGGTATATACCGAGATTGAGATGGAAGAATCAGATCGATGATCCAACGATCAGATTATCCAAAAAATGTGTCCAAAGTTGCTACACGAAACACAATCCTCGACTCGAATTTACGCATGTCATGATGGGACCTTGTGCAAAATGCTCGAATAGCCCATGCTACGCATCGGGTAGGAAGGTGGTGGCCTAGAGATGTTCGCCGGAGTGCGCCCGATCATGGGGGGATCGCTAGGTTCGCACCCGCTGCCGCTGCTATGTTGTTCACTGCTGCTGTACATGGCCGTACGTGGTGGTTACTCGCGCCGGTAACCGACAGGGCACGAGAACACTGTCGTCCAGTGATAGGAAGGAGAAGAGGAGGAAGAATAGGAAGAAGAAGAGTAGAAGAGGAGTGAAGGGTTTTAATGGAGAAGAGGCTGGTAGACTAGCCAGCTAGGTGGGTTGCCGCCGTACGACATGGCTTGTGTACGCTTGCTTCCTCTACAAAATGGCAGAGTGGCGTACCGGCCTGCGCGCAAAATGGGGAAGAGAAGCAGGTCGTGTGGTTTCATTCGAATATTAGAGTTGGGGTATTTGTGTCATCGAGTTTCTTGCCCTCCTTATCCCCCCTTTTGGTTTGAGTGGTGGGTTCGGGTCTAACCAACCCGGACCCGCTACTCCAAAGTATTGGGCTTCAATTTTTTGGGCCTAGGTTAGTAGGCCGGCTTGGAAGCTTTTAGGTTTAGGAAAAGAATAATTTCACATGTGTATATAGATACTCAAAAATGTATAGGTATATATATAATCTAAATATATATAATATATACCCTAATTACATATATGTAGTTATATACTCTGATCATATATGTATATGTATATACACCAAATTGTATACGTATATATAAAATATATGCATAAACTCAATTTTATATATATATATATATATATATATATATATATATATATATAATATATATATATATATATATGTACCCTATATTATTTATATGTACATATACTCTAAATAATACAAGTATATACAAATAGATATATACCGTGATAAAAAATAAAAAATATATACATATAGATATATACCATGATAATTCTTTTATCTATCTATACTAATGGCAAGACAATTAGGCTAGGCCATATATGTATAGGTATTTGAATTCTGACTTAAAATATAATTATTAGTAATAATTCTAATAAAATAAAAGGGGTCACATGCACTTGGGTTGGGTGGGCTGGGTGGCTTGGGTTAGATTGGACTTGGTGCAATCATGACTATAATTTAGATCAATTATGATCATTGATGAAATAATAGCATGCTAGAGCTCAATTAGATGGCACACAAATGGCACGTATGTAGTAGACTCAAAATAGGTCAAAATTGTATATTGGGTCAATTAGGTTGGATCAACGTCGAGTCCCAAAATTAACTCGGAAGTTAGGTCAAGTTTTACAATAGATGGTCCAATGGCCTAAATTGACTAAAAAGTTATGCGATGTAAATAGAAGGCAAAGAAACAAGTTTGAGTAGGACATGATATATCAAAATGAAGCTGATCTTGTCTACTATAAAACTCACGAAGGAAGTTTCGAGATATTAACATCCATGGTGCTCCAAAAATCAAAGTCACGAAGGTACATTCATTGATCAAAACTAATTATAATAAAATTATTTATGAAAAATAATTTATTTAATAATTTTAAAAGAACCCTAAAATCTAGGGGGCTTACAGGTAGGAAGAACGTGACTATCATATCAGGCTATTTTTCTAGTTTGGCTTCATTTCCATACTTGGAACTTGGTTGTTTTATTCAAGTTTGTCGTTGTCTCTGTAGCAGAGCTCTGGTATTTCTTGTCTAGTTTGTCCTTGGTCCCATGACACGGTGCCTTAGGTGGTTGCCTACTGAAGAGCTTGTGAGCCTTAATGGCCTGAAGCCTGATATCCAGAATGTGTTCTTATAAGCATATCATTTAGACTGGTTATAGTAGTTACCCTTTTAGTTCATATCTTCTTTACTGTTACATTGGCATATTTTTTTGTACCTTGCTCTGTCCCTTTGAGGACCTGGAGATCTCTCCAGGTTGTTAGTCATGCAGAGATAGTTCGCTGATTAGGGAGGTGTTGCTACTTCCGATTCAAGTATTTATTATGATTTTCTAATTTATCAATTACTTGTATTATGCTCTTTAGCCTAGTTTTATACACTTATATTGTTTTCGGGTCTGCTCAAACATATATGTTATTGGGCTGCAGACCATGACACATATTATTTATTCTTGATATTTATTTATCATGTGGATTGAGATAGATAGTTATTTGATAGATAGATTTAGAAAACCAAGACAGCTTATACGTATTTAAGCTGGGCTAGAATCCACTTGATACGTAGCTGGCATATATATGTATCCTAATCCTACGTATTTTGGGACTGGGTCGTTACGCTACTGGATGCATAGAGTATTGGGACTGATGCACCTTATGTATGATCTCTTTCCTCAAGCTACCGCTACGCACACAAAGTCTGGTGCCATGCCTTAGCCTCATGTCATCTTCAATGACCAAGTCCTCTAGCAATCCTGCTTGTACTTGGGCTCTGATACTATGGAGACTCATCATAAAACTGAGTCTTTCTAAACTTCTCCATAAGACTGGACTGAACCTGCTTATTCATCAATTGTGCCTCAAAACTTAGGATAATAACTTTTATCCCTAAGCTCTCTAAGTCCTCCAGAAGATGTCTATCCATAGTAAAATCATTGCCATCGGATAATGACTAAGTGTATCTACTACCCTATTTGCCTTCCCTAGATGATACTGAAGATTGATGTCAAAATCCTTCTGTTAGCTTCACCCACATTTTCTGCCTCATATTCAGTTCATTCTGTGTGAAGACAATCTTCAGACTTTTATTATCTGTAAAGATCTCCACTCTCTCTCCAAAAATACAGTACTTTCAGAGCTTCAGAGCAAAAAGAACTGCTGCTAACTCCAAGTCATAGGTTGGATAATTCTTTTCATGAGGCCTAGGTTGTCTGGAAGCATAAGCTATAACCCTCTAATTTTGCTCCAGCACACAACCCAAGCCCTTTCCCTAATGCATCACTATAGATGGTAGAACGTCCTGATCTGGAGGGTATAGCCAAAATAGGAGCTGTAATTAATCTCTTCTTCAATTCCTCAATTGCAACCTGGCACTCTTCTATCCACACAAATTCTTTGTTCTTTCTAGTGAGCTTGGTCATTGGTTCTGCAATCCGAGCAAAGTCTTGTACAATTTTTTTATAATAGCATACCAATCCAAAGAAACTTCTGACTCAGCTACTGATTCGGGTGTAGCCCAAGCTTCTACTACTGCAACCTTCTTCAGATCTACTGTTATACCATATTCCGTCACTACATGCCCCAAAAATTGTACCTTATCCAGGAAAAATACACACTTGGAGGGCTTTCTATATAACTTCTCCTTCCTCAATGTCTCTAGAACTATCCTCAGATGTTCCTCAGGTTCTTCTAGAGTCTTCAAATATATCAAAATGTTATCAATGAAGACCACTACGAACTAGTCCAAATATAGGTGGAAGACCTTGTTCATAAGGTTCATAAAAATTGCAGGAGCATTGGTGGAACCGAAAGACATCACCATGAACTCATACTGCCCATATCTGGTGTTGAAAGATGTCATACCCCAGTACCGGAATACGAAGACGGACCAGGCCAGCTATTCTATATGAGGTATACAAACGTCATACGACGATCGTGGCTGTCAAGAGACAAGGGGGTGCAAACTATAATCAAGTCAACTACGATCTCACAGAGCATCTATGTCTCAATCATTCAAAACAAGAAAACATCAATTAATGAGCATATGAGATAAAGCAGTAAGGCATCCCCGATGCTTCATCAAAATGATCATGGGGATCTAGCTTTATAAGTTAGCTAGCCCAGAGAGTCATAGGTACATAATCGTATTCAGCTGCAGTCTGATTTAATAACAATTATGTAAAAGACAATATCCAGATTAATCGGTTAAACAGGTGTCGATGGATAAACGTCAGAACATAAATGATGAAAACTAGAGTGGTGGAGAAGAAACCCACTCAAGTCCTCAGCCAGCCATGCTTCTAGTATGCACCATTGGCGTCAGGGAAGAAGTTTGGATCCTCAGGCGCTGTTACGAGATCTGGCCAAACAAAACCAGCGGGGTCAGTCCCGAATAGCAAGTACCACAAGGGAGCACAAAAGAGTGAGATAAAACCCAAGTATAAAATAATAATACTAGTAACAATAAAGACTTCCGGTCGTTACCTCGGTCCACAGCCTGTCATAGCACGATAGACCAACCCAACAACCAAACAAGGACATGGGTTGGACTACGCACCATGACAGTCCCCATCCCTCGGCTACTAATGGAAGACACAAGGCACAGTCAATTCATTTTCAAGAGTCCATTCATTCCTACGGCTTTCTAAATTTGGTGGAGTTATCCCTGCGATACTGATTAAAGAAATTCTCAGATCGTGTCAACCCAGCATGGCTAGCCAAACCATTAGACATATAGCACGTTGAGTATGCACCGGTCCCCCGGAGGGATACCGCACAAATACATATAACACATAGCTCGTAGAAGTTGAATATAGTCATCTGCTAAAGACGAATAGAACCATATCGAGATTCTTCCCACCCAATGCATCTACCAAGTTAGTTGCCTAGTTAATCCCTAGGTTATCCTCGGAGTTCATATGTCGTGGTCACATGCTCACTCCCGTAGATGTCGTACAATGTACGAGTACCCCAAGAAGGGATCCGTACTAGCTCATAGAGTCATACGTACGTACCCATTCTTGGTGTAATACGACACACAACACATAGTACATCATTACAACCGACCATTCTCTATGTAAATGCTGGACTCTTGGATGTATTGGCAGGTATCATGTAGAAACACTTAGCACATAGGATAGCACCTCGGTGCTCACATAGATTGTACTATAGTACATACATAGGTTTATCCAGCACTCGTATAGGTAGTCAGATCAGGAATGAGGACTAAGACACAAGGATGCATGCGGCCGAGGGTCATGCGGCCAAAGATACAGTCCGCATGACTGCATGCGGCTAGGGGTCATGCGACAAGGCATACAGTCCACAGGATTCCATGCGGCCAGACTCCATGCGGCCAGCAATGAAGTCCGCAGGAATTCATGCGGCTAAAGCTCATGGGGACAAGATATGCAGCCCGTATGATTTCATGCGGCCAAGGCAACACTGCCGCAGGACACCATGTGGCAAGACTCCACGCGGCCGAGGCAACACTGCCGCAGGACTCCATGCGGCAAGACTCCATGCAGCCAAGGCAACAATGCCGCAGGACTTCATGCGGCTAAAGCTCATGGGGTCAAGATATGTGGCCAACATGATTTCATGCGGCCAAGGCAACACTGCCGCAGGACTCCATGCGGCAAGACTCTATGCGGCCAAGGCAACACTGCCGCAGGACTCCATGCGGCAAGACTCCATGCTGCCGAACTACTCTTCTTCTCCAAAAATCCAAGAAAGATAGCCATGGAACCCATGAACTTCAAACTGTCACAACTCGGTCAAAATAACATGAAATCTAACTTTTCAAAGGTCAAATTTGGGTAAAAGAAATGCTCTACCATATGGAACAACTAGATTTTAAAAACAAGCAAGTTTAATAGATCAAAACCAAAGAAAACCGAAAATAATGTAAACTTAGATCTACAAGAATCCATCCTTCAAAACCGAAAATACCAAGTACTAAACTTGTAGAGGATGATGAGAAGAACAATATAGACAAATAATATCAGAAGAATAATCAAGGATGAAAAATACACAAATTTCCACTTTTGAACAAGTTGTACTTGCCTAATGGTGGTGGTTGAGGGAAATGAATGAAAGAGCGAATGAGGAGAGAGAGTGAGAAAGAGAATATAAATAGGGGTAGGGTTGGCTTAACAAAGCCCTAATCTCTAAACTTGCTCTAAACATGCTCTAACCATTCCACTAATGACATGCTTAAAGGCTGCATGCAACCATTAATAAATAATAAATAGAATTACGTATATGCTAAATACAGAATACCATGTACAGGACTCATGAAAGAATACGTATATCGGGATCAGGGAGTGACATCTCTACCCTCCTTAAAAAAATTCTATCTATGAAATTTCTGCCAAAATAAGATAGAGAAATCAAGGCAAGCAAGATACTAATTACAAGACTAACTACACATGCAATTTCGTCAATTCTAGCAGGCATTGGAAAACAATCATCCATCCTAGCGGGTGCAATAAAAACAGGGAAACATATTACAAAGGCATAAGGATAAATATACCTTCCGAGTCAAACAAGTGCGGATATCAAGATCTAATCTCGTCCTTGCGCTCCCATGTCGACTCCTCCGGTGAGCGATGGCCCCAAGCAACGCGGACAATATATGTCTAAAGTAACATACCATTATGTCATGTATATATTTATATATCATATATTCATACAATTCACACATCACTACATACATAGATATATATATATGTATAAGAGGGAAGAAGAGGGACTGAGGTATGACAGTGAGAGTGAAGAGTGTCACACCCACTTTTCATTTTAAGGGTATTTTGGTCATTCTGTACTTTTATATTATTTTATTAATTTATTGAATTCATGTGATGATATGTGGTTTGGTTCGTTGTTTGAGTAGTCTTGATGGATTTAACTTAGCCAACCATGACTAGAAACCTAATGCCATAACTAGAATTAAATTTTCATCATTTTGATTTAATTTAGAATTTATGAGTTATTTTTAGAATGATTTAATTGAATTTTAAGCCAATTTCTAGTTAGCCTTTTTGGACTTGGGCTTTATTAGTAACTTAGGGAGCCTAGGCCCATGAGCTAACCTAACCCTAACCCCCCTATAGATGATCGGCCATAGGCAGCCCCTCACCTTGTGGACACGATACGACACATGGACATGATTCGTCCAACATGTAGCCCTATACCTACCCTAGCCTAGGACACGAACACGAGACATGAGGTGGGACACACGAGTCCCTAGACTCGTTGACATGCGTGCACGATACTGTGCATGGGACTGTGCATGTGCGCATACCCGCACACAGACGCATCCTGCGTGCGTGTTAGACACGACACATAGTCGCACGCTAACTCGTCCAGTAGGTCGGGGATGTGTACGCCCAGGTGTACACGAAGTTTCACGAGAATTTGGATCGAAAACGAGCAAAAAATCGGGTTCACATCGATTCGGTTCAAGTGCGTATCAGGTTTCCCGATACTCTTTCGTTGGATACGATACGGACACTGTTTCGACCACGGGAATACCTGAGCACGTCCCACGTGTTGAGACCGACGTATTTGCCAAGTTTTGTGAGTTAATTTGGAGTATTTTGAGTTTTGGGTCGTTTTGTGAAAAATGGGTTTTTTTTGGAAATTGAATTTGAATAATTTTGTGATAATTTGATTTCTGGAATTTAATGCGATAATTTCTGTGTTTTTGATTCTTGAACACTGTTTTAGACTTGTGGGATTTGACTCTTGGGTTTAAATCATATTTTCTAGCCATTTTATGCATTTATGGTGTTTTTACCTATTGTATGTATATATATATATATAAAAAAAAAAAAAAATATATATATATATATATATATATATATATAATAATTCCTATTATGTATAATTATGAATATATGTTAGAGTAGGGTGTCGAGGCCTTTATCTCAGATCTGGAAAGTCATTCCAGGTTCGAGATCGACCCTTATTCCTTTATACACATGTGTATATGCATATATCTATATATATGCCTATATGTATATATATATTTGTATATAGTTTTCTATTGACCGTAGTATATATATATATATATATATATATATATATATATATATATATATATATATATATATATATATATATATATAGAACTCTTGTAGACATATTCTAACCTATCTTCTCAGATATGTGACTCAAAACCAGCAGCCCTTCGACATCATTCACACACTCACAACCATTCTTCTTTTCATAACTTATATACATATGTGTGTATATATATATATGTGTGTATGTATATATATATATCTATAGAGAATAAGGGGGTGGGATGGCACCTCACTCTCAAATGAGGGTGGCGGTGATGTGGCACCATCCCAACCCTCCATCACAAATTATTTAATTCTCCCCAATTAAAGCAGCTTTTAAGTATCAAAACAACTTTTAAAGTCCTAGTTTAAATGTGGCGGCGGGACCTAGGAGAATAAGAAGCATGCCAAAGCAGAATATTTACTTCTTTCCTCCTCTCCTCTATCTCTCTCTCTCTCCCACCTTTGTTTTTTTGTTCTCTGAAGACTTACGAGTTCTGCTCTCCAGAGAAGAAAAAAAACCAGAAGAACGTCGGCTGCTTGGTGCCCCCACCGCCCCTACCGTCCCCACCGCCCCCATGCCGCCGCCGCCTACCGCCCCTACCGCCCCCATGCTGCCGCCCTACCGCCCCCACCGCCCCCATGCCCCCACCGCCCCCATGACTTACGAGCCCCTACCGCCCCCACCGCCCCCATGCCACCGCCGTCTCCAACTCCGTTGACGTTCTCCACCGTCACCGGCGCCCTTACCGCCCCCACCGCCCCCATGCCGCCGCCGCCTCCAACTCCGTTGTCGTTCCCCACCGTCATCGGCGCCCCTACCGCCCCCACCGTGTCACGCCCCGCTCCCGTAGGAGCGACCGTCCTCGCTAAGGCGTGATGCCATACGAGCCTAGATTGCGCTCGTGCAAGGCGGGTTCCATAACGGCCGATTTTAGCGGCTGCGACGGGGTCGTCGCACAGAAGTTCCATACAGAGATATTGAATCATAGCAGCAAAAATTAAGAACAAACACAAGTCATGCAAAAGAAGCTCTTTATTGATATTGAAACATAGATTACAATAGGGCGCAAGGCCAAGATTTTAAGTCTCTCATCTCTCAACACAAGTCTTGAGCCGGCGGAAGCTTCGGAAGGCGATGTCCATACATTATGTCCCATATAAGTCTTCAATCCATGCGGCTGCACGCTTCGAATCGCCAAGGAACTCCGTGTCTCGACGCATCCAAGCGAGCTCCGCGCCACGAGCTTCTACCTGTGCCTGCACATATATACTATATGGGTGTCAGTACTCAACTGTACTGGTGGATGAGCTCCTCGCCCACCCATACAAAACCAACACGTTTACTTTACTTTGTGCAACATAGTCCCTTCTTATCAATTGTCTTTCTAGTCTTGCCTTAGGATCAGTTTTATGACCGACGCCTTGCTGATTTTGTGTCTTTAGACCATCTCGTGCTTGCAATGAATGTTAACTCAATACCTTGCCTCAAGACCCTTCTCGTGCCAACAACGTTAACATATCGAGTCGTGTTTGCCTTACAGCTTAAAATCAGAGACAAAACTACGCGATTAAACTCCATTTTCCGTGTGACCGTGCTACAAACCCTTGCTGAGGCCGTGCCTCGTAATTCAGTAAGATTTAACCATATTGCCGCCTCGCGGCCCTTGCTACTTTGACCACCAACTGACCAAATAGAGACTTGTGAACTTAGTGTCACTAGACCGACTTGCCTTGCGGTATTTCCTGACTTAAACTTGAACAACTCAAACCCAACTTTTGTAACTCACATGTCAACACTTGAGACTCGACGCCACATCTCGTGCTGAAGCACGACGCCTATGTTGAAACCCAATCTTAGGCCGAAACTTTGTGTTCTAACTATACACACCTTCAACTCAACTCAATCCAAAGGCATACACGCGGTTAGCCGCTATTTGCCGACATCTATATGAACTTGGTCAATGACTCCTAGAGCCATCGTGGACTCCTCTTAGCTTTTGTTAGATGGGTGCCCCTTTCAGCGCAAGGTAGCTAGCCACGTTGCAAGTCCCCGCCTAACCCGTGCAAAAAGCACAGCTAAATTACTCGTTTCCAATCGACGGCCGCAACGGTCCCGTGGCCGCCGGGTTGCCGTACAGGGAAACGACTTACCTTGTCGACAAGTTGTCCATGACCATGCAAGACTCGACTCAAACTGACGTCTCACACAGTGATGCTACCTCTTTCTTCTAAGACTGCCTCGTCGACCTGTAGCCGCGAGCATACTTCTTTCTTTGGGGACCGCCTCGCCGACCTATAGCCGCGAGGCCTCGCCGACCTGTAGCCGCGAGCATTCTTTCCATGTTACCATATCATTTTATTCAACTCAAAACGACCATTTGATAGCCCTTTTTCTAAACTCACTTTTGAATCAACCGTGGCTCATGCCTTAAACTCTAGGACCGTGCCATCGTGTCTCAAACCGAATTCCGATCTACGCGACGCTATCGCCCAAGTCATACTTCATATGACGGGCCTTGGGACCGTGGGACTATTTAACTTGACAATCGCAGAAAGAGCGGAACAGCACTAGAAATAACTTAGGTCGATCGGCGTAACTTTGCCTAACTTAATCGAGCCTATAACTTGACTCAAGGGACGAGCAAAGGCTATGCCAAGCCTCGCGCTATGGAAACGTGCATGCTTTGTCAAGCATTTACGCGGGCGACGCCTATGACTTAGGCCAACTCAAGTGTCGGGACAATTCGACGGGACCGTGCATGCTTTAACAAGCATTCACGCAGGCGACGCCTATGACTTAGGCTATTTCATAACTTTGTGTCAAAGACCAACTTTTCTTCTTCCAAGCCACGGAACGAAGGACCGAGTGTCATTTTCAAAGCACACCGTGTACCAGCTCTAAGCCGACCGTGGGACGTTTTTTCATGTTCTTACTCGATTCGGTCCATCGGGATTATTCCCTTAGCCATGTGGATTCGTAGCTTTTATTATTAAGCCTACTTATGCAAGTTGAAAACACGCAATTTATTATGTGAAGGCAAAGATGAGACAAGTTCACCGAAACTGCCCCACCTGAGCAAGCGGTCGCCTCGACCGAGCGATGTCTTCGAGTAGCCGTTGCAAGGCTAAGTCCGACCGCCGTTGGCATTTTTTGATTCTGCCGATTGACTGAGCGGGACGGGGCACTACATCATACACCACTCAGAAAAAGTTTCATCCTCGAAACTAACTGAGTACCCTTATCGACTTATCACTTTTACTCAACATTCAAGACTCTCGCACACACTATGCCTATGCGTTTTCTCAAATCCGAGCCACTCTCGTGCTATCCACAATCCTTTACTTCTAAACTCACGGTCTCAAAATCCTCGACACTTTCTCGTTCCTCAAGTCTCACTTGATTCAGCGTATCACTTAGTTTGGATCGTGCACATATTCTAGGCGTCCCTAAAATACATGCATTTTAACCAAGCCTTGTGATAGTGAACCCAATTCCATCTATCGATCCATCCACTCAATCCTTTAAAATCAATCCTACCGATGCTAACTCTCGTAACATGGACATCTCGCCTAACCGCTAGGAAATCTCTTTAGGCTAAAGTCAATTGTCAGTATTGGAATCACAGTTCCCAAACAACGATATCAACACTGACCCCATCCTAAGGTCAAACCAAGTTGATAGTATAGGATTTCTACCCAAGCTTGCATCACTCCGATTTCTAGACATCGAGCATCGATTTCCTATGTACATCCCAATATTCGTCGCACGGGGTTCGAGTCGTTCAGCAAAGCCACCCTACGATAACTCACGTTCAACCAATCCTCGACATAAACATATCGCTCGTTTATCAAGCCGTTTTATATAGCCTATCTCTTCGCACACGTTCGACATAATCCACCTATCAATCCTTCTCAAGTTAAGCACGCTACCACACGATTCATCGCTAAACCATAATTTCATATTCTATACTTCTGAAGTCATCTATTCCAATTTGCGTAATTGATCACTAGGTCGTCTGACTTAATAATATATTGCGCCCCGATCTCACGCGAGTCAGATTATCCACGGTGGGCACGAATCACCATGTACACTCCCGCGAGATAATCATTCTCATCGGGACGTAACTCTTGTTTTGTGTCCAGACTAATTCATTCTCGATGCGCAGATTGGACCTACGTAATCCTCAAGTTTCACTCATTCACCAATCATAAGTCCTACATGTTTGCCATTGATTGTAAAAGTATAGAACAATTATCGGAGGACTGAACTTAGACTCACAATACAAACTCGCTTGTACAAAGAAAGCCTAGGGACGAAAACCTAGGTACAGCGATCTAAGTACAATTGTTTATTTTAGATTCTGGGGGGTGACGATAGAGGCTCGGGAAGGCGACGGCAGCCCTGCCTTACTCCTTGGACGATCGGTATGCAACCTTGGCTCCTTGTGAAAAGATGGTTGGCATTGACGAAGAAGTGCTCTTTTTGCTCCTCTGTTGCTCTCCTGGCTTCTCTCTCTCTCTGTGTATTCTCTCTCTGACTCTGTATTTTTTTATTCTTTTGTTGCCGGGGGGTCTTTACAGAGAAATAATGCTAGCTATTTATAAGAGTGGGGTATGATCATTAGGATTTACTAATGATCATTTGTTTGGAATATCGGTGCTCCTTCAATCTATCTGAACCCTTGATCCTGATTACAATGAATCTAGGCCATTAATGCGGATAACACCAAATCTTGCGAGCAATTAATGTTAACTGCTTTAAATCTTCATGATAGATTATACCAATGTCCGATTGCTCGCCACGTGTCCTATTGGCTTTATGATAATTGATATGCCTTGATCTCGGTAATTATGATGATGACGTCAAATATATTTGCTGAGATTCGGTTAAATCCTTGATTGATCCGATGCTACGTGTTTTAATTGTGGGGCCTGCCAGAGCCGCATAGGATATGCAAGACTTGAACCGCAGGGAGGTAATCTTCATGAGCCGTATAGGACAACGCCTTATTGAGCCGCAGGGGATGAACTCTCAATGAGCCGCATATGCATAATTTCTACGAGCCGCATAAGCTAGCGTTGTATTGAGCCGCAGGGACTGGGCCCTCGGTGGGCCGCATATGGCTGATTTTTGCTGGCCATATAGGGTGACTTCTTAGTGAGCCACATGAAGCTATTCTCATTTAAGCCGTATGAGACGTGCCAGGTGGCAATCTAGGACTTCTGTCGGATCGGGTCAGAGATTTTCTTCTTTTCCCGAAGAGTCTGTCATTATGGCAGAACCATTATGACGCTTTATGTCAGAGCCGTCACAGTCGTCGAGTCGTGTCAGGGCATTAAATGAGGCCACCACTCAAATGGCCAGCTGTAAGGAAGGATCCCAAGGGGGGATGTGGCATCGATCGGGCCGCATATTCCTGCTGAATCGCATACACTCCCGAGCCGCATGAGACTGAGAGTCTTCTTTGAATCGCATAAGGCAGCTCCTGTACGAGCCGCATGGGCTTCTTCCCAGAGCCGCATGGACCATTACTCTGATATTTTCTATGCTTCTACAGGACCCCCTTCAAAGTTTTCAATTTGCAAAATTGAAACACTTTGAATAAGAAGCATGGCCCCGTTCATGCCGCATAAGTGTCTCAATCGCATAAACTCATCTGGCCGCATAGGCTCTTTGCCACGTGTCCTGACTACGTGTGCAAATCTTCATTAAATGCTCTTGATTCGTTTTGATTTAACGCCATTTTTTGGAGGAGGATCCCAAGGGTCGGTTTTGCCTTGACCGAAGCATTTTTGCCTTTATCTTTTAAAGCAGCACGTAATCCGAGGCGTAATCCGAGACGTCTGTTCGTTTCATGGGTCTCTTTCGCCGATAAATAAGAGGCTTTTAGTCTCTTGGGGGTTTCTTTACCCTCTCTCTTTGCTCAGATTCCCTGTTGCCGACTTTGCTCTTCGTCTCCTTCCTTCAATGACCGACAATGGCTCCCAAGAAGGCTGCTGCGTCGAAGGCCGCGAAGGGTAAGGCGGTTGCTTCTACGACGACTGCAGCGACAAACATGGTTACTCCTCCGCCGGCTGCTGTGCGTTCTATTCATCCCGACGTTCACCCACCTATCGCTGGTAAGGGTCGTCTGAAAACCCTAACTGTTGCCATGGCTCTGCTGCATACTTTATGCACAAGCCGCATGTACGGGGCTTATCGATGTGACCGCATGAGCCCTTCACCCCATGGGGCTGCATGAGCTTGTTATACTCGATCTGAGCCGCATATGTGTTTTCGATTTGGGCCGCATAAGCGTTGCTCACTTTTTGAACCGCATAAACTCGCTTGCTTACATCCACATCCGCTCGCATGAGTCTGGCTTCGTAGGCGTGCTTAACCTGAATCGCATGGGTCTATAAGCTCGTCTGAATTTGAGTTGTATGGACTCGGCTAACTCGGAGCCGCACGAGGCTATGATGCACCGAACCGCATGGACGTATCTAATGCTGAGCCGCATGAGGCTGTGACAACCCGAGCCGCATAGACTCAGATGATCTTTCCAATGCTTCTATTTTTTGACCATCTTCTAACCTCGTTTCTTTCGTCTTTCTCTAGTGAATCTGCCCGTAAATCCTGCTGGAGAACTTATAGTGGGTTCGAATCAATTCGCCCTGGGCGTGCGTCTTGACGACTTAATTAGGCATGTGTTGAATCAATTCCCTACTGATGAGCCTTCGGAGAGGTTGAAGGCCATTGAGAATCAGACCCTCCATTACCTCCGTTCCATGATGAATACTGGGAAGCTGGATGGAAAATACCTGAAGCCTTTGTTCCTTTTTGGTGATGCTTTAATCATCAAGAATCCCCGAGTTTTAGAGATTTTCGAGAACTGGGATTTTTCTTTGGATGGCGTGGCAATCCATATTCCTCTCATGGAACGTCATTATCCTTTGTCATGGTTCAATATGGTGTTGCTGGACAGAAAGATGGTGTATAACTTAACCCCCACTCAATCAGGGATGTTGATGGGCAACATCTATTATAATTCGAATATGCGGTCAGCGTACGCGGGTAAGGATTCCGTCCTCTGGTACATGATGGGTCTGGCCCCGGGCTCTTTCATGAATGTATACGGTCCCAACTTCACACTTACTCAAGCTGATACTTTCCTGAATCGGCTTGTTCGCAAGAAGTCTTATCCCGTTGGTAGGCTGGCACTGCCGAACTGGATAAACCCCACCTCTATTTGGGCCCAGCTGACTACTTGGGTTTTGCAGACCTACGGAGCATTCTTGCGGGAGGTGGGACTTTACCAGGCCATTCGGGGCACTTGTCATGGGCTTCCTATCAATAAGCCACTGTTTGTAGCGCTTTTGGAGATGTATAGCCAGCGAACGGGGACGTTCTTTGCACCAGGAGGGGAGTTAGGGCTTGCTCTTCATGAAATGTATACTGTCTCCAAACTTCCTTGGGGGGATGAGACTTTCGAGGTGTATACCCCGTCGAATGAGGAGTTCGAGGACTTGGACAGACAACTCCCAGGTTCCGTTGCGGTGTATCGGGAGTTGTTGTGCCATCATAGTGCTTGTCATCAAATGGCTATAAAAACGACGGATAGCTCCGAGGGGACCGCTCCCCACACCACATCCTGGATTAATTATCTTTTTAGAGTTGATCCTTCTGGCGAAGTTGCTCCTCGAGCCCCTTGAATGCATGGAGAAGTAAGGGATCTGATGTGAAGTGTTAAGAAGTCGCGATCCAAGAGCGACATATTCGGGAGTCAAGCTGACTCTCTTAGCTATTTTCACTACGGGACCATACAGATGTCGGAGAAGGCGCTTCTGGCTGGATTTTTAATGATATGGCTACAGAACTGCGTAGTCTCGGGAGGAGCGGGTTCTATCGAGAGGATTGGTCGTCATTTCATCCTTCCTGCCGTTAAACTAGTATTCGGAGTTAGATTGGCCCTCCTTCCTGCTATGGTGTGCAGCATACACTATGGTCTTCGAACATTCTCGTCCAAGGTTATTGCTCGCAAGAAGACTTTGGATTTTGAGCGCGTAGAACTGCCTTTCCACTATTTGATGGGGTGGTTGGCGATGCATTACAGGTCTTTGATGGGTCCCGGGATAGCGGAAGATGCTACAGATGAAGACGCTTTCCTTTTCAAATGCCATCGCCGGTCTTGGGAATACAACACTATGCCAGCTTGTCGGAGGGTGCTAGCGAGGGTGGATGGGTGTGACTTTTTTGTGTCTGTTCCTCCCTTTTCTGATGAGGAAGTGAGGAAGGTACATCTTGACGGTACCGGGCCTTCTCATTTTCTATCTCCGGATATGCTTGCTTGGTTGCGCAATATCCGCCCCGCGCATCTGGTTTATCGCAACCGGGATAATGTGTACTTGGAGCCTTACCTACCTAGTAGGTTTTCCCGCCAATTTGGCTATAGCCAGTTGTTCCTTGATTGTCCCAACCCTTGTTTGGGTTTTGAAGGCAGCGTTCTTGACGGCGTCCGAGCGTGGAATTATTATGACGCTTATCATACTCGGGCCAGCTTCTCGGTTCCCGATGCTAAGGCGTCGAGGGAAATTTTGTACGTGGCTGCTTTGTATCACGTTATGGCGAACAAGCCTCCTGTTAACTTCGATCCGAGTACCAGTTTCATCGTAGGTACCGGTTTAGAGGAGAAGCCCAAGGGGGCTAAGGCTAGAAAGCAACTGGCGCTCCAGATTCCTCTCCCTGAATCAGAACCTTCCGAGTCGGCTGAGGAGGAGGATGATAGCGAAGACTCCCTTTCTGGTGGGGGTGAAGAAGTAGCGGATCAACCGCTTCCCACCCCCGATGAATCGACGGAAGACCCGTTGCCTTCTACACAAGAGGAAGTAGTGAGGGAAGAACAGCCTCCAGCTGTGTCTGGTTCCTCACGTAAACGAGTCAGGCGCGAGTCTTCTGACAGCAGAGCGACCTTTTCCGTGAAGAGAGCTGCCATTAAGTCTCGTGGATTACTTATTACCGAGAGGGGTGAAGGTACCGATGCTGTTCTGGAGGTAAGACTAAGTCGGAGTTATCTCTTTGTTGTAGTTTTCTTTCCTCTCGGGGATATGACTTGATCATTTTTCTTTGTAGGCGTCTGACGAACCAGGCTCTCCTGAACCATCTACTGCCCCAGTAGTTGATCCGGCCCTTGCTGCTTTGATTAGCGACATGTGTGCCGCGGTTCTCTCTGCGGGGGCTCTCTCAGCGGCGGCTGAGGACTCCCAAGCCGCTGAGGCCCCAGCCCGGGGTGACGAAAGTTTCCTTGGGCCCGTCTCCGAGATTGCTGAACTTCAGCAAGACGACGCCATTCTCGGTGCATCTCCTCCCGAGGATGCAAAGGCGGATGAGTCTATTATTCCTGACTCGGAGGCTGTTGGTGAAGAGGTTGTGATGGCTGTAGGCGAACCCCAGCCTCCACACTCCTCCACTGGTAAGCTAAGCCACATATTGACTACCGAGGGGGCTTATTTGCTCTATCAACATATCCTCCGGGTCAAATCGATTCATGGTTGCCTTGGCCCTGCAGGTCCTGACCCTTTACCTCCCACCGTGGATGTTCTTGGGGAAGGCTCGGCCTGCCGTGATACGGAAGAAAGGAGCGTTCCCTTTTCTTTGTCGTCCTATGTCGAGGAGCCTCCTGCCAGCTCTAGGCCGACGGGAATGGGGTTGGCGATGGTCTCCGCCTTATCCTCTGCAGATTATACGGCTCCGGAGACCGACCTCTCGACCCTGCCGAGTATTCAAATTTTGCAGGCTGCCGAAGAGGAGTTGGCCGCTGTTCAAGCGTCCTTTCGTACGGAGCTGGTTTCTCTCGTAGCAGGAGCGGCGGATTCTGTTGCGTCTTCTTCGGTGCTGCCCGCCATACTCCCATTGACACCTGCCTCCACGGAGACTCTGGACGAGGTGACGCAGGACGTGGTCGACAGTTTCTATCGTCATTTAAAAAGGGGCGTAGATGCTGCCATAGGACGGGGGACCCCATTTTCTCTATCTCTCCAGTGTGCCCAGGGTCAGATTGCAACCTTGAAGTCCCTTCCTGGTGGGGTGGGATTGGCTGCACTGCTGGAACCTAAGCTGACGGAAGCTGATCAGCTAGTGACCCAACTACTGGCGGTACGACAGGCGGGCTTGCCTGCTGCGATCGAACGGGAGCGGGGCTTCCTCATTGCTGTTCGGGATCGGATTAAGCTAGCCCGAGATACTGCTGGGCCAGTTGTACGGGGGTACCTTGACAAGTTCTCCGCTTCGTATGACCAGCTGGGTCGTAGGAGTCAGGCTTGCCGTGCTCGGGAAGAGTCTGCTTCTCGTGGAATTGCTGATACGAAGGAGCGGATTCTTGGGCTCCAGAGGTAACTGGCCTTCTTAGAGTCAGAGCTGGAGGCTGCTCAGGCGGAGCAGGAGTCGATCGTTCGGGAGGCCGAGAAGGTTTCCCGATCTTCCGATAACCTGGAGCGGGCCTTTAAGAAATTTGAGGATAACTGGCAGCTCACGCTCATCTGGAGGATGAGGTAGTGCTGACCTACGAGGCAGAGCGTCGAGCCTCCCAGAGGTTTGAACGGTCGGTTGTTTTGCTGACGGACCGTCTCAGGGCGTTATGTGCCCCAGAGCAGTGATCAGCTGTCTGTTTTCTTTGCTTTCTCTTTTTTTTGTAAGGGATATGATCCCAACTAAAGTAGTACGTTGAATTTTGAATAAATGAGCATGTTTCAACTCATCATCTCTTTCTTGTACTTGTGGCGTCTGTGGAATTGGACTTGCTGGGGGATTTATTTGTGGACCTGTTATCCTAGGCGTACCTTGGTTTTAGGTACGGATAACAAGTTTGGACAGGATGTTCGGAACAGCCATGGCAAAGTGGTCATGGACGTTCTCGGTGTTGGAAAAAAGAATGCCGTAGAGCAGCTGGGCTCCCGGGGCATGGTGGGGTGGTGGGTTTATGCTAAGAAGCTTAGCAAAGGAATATTTATGGACCTATTATCCTAGGCGTACCCTGGTTCGGGATACAGATAATAGGGTGAGAGGAAAACCCACATATTTGCTCAGAGGTTATGAGGACATGGCAAGCATGAGGGTTTTACCGTGGAATCTTCCTGCTCAGAGGTAATGAGGACATGGCAGGGGAGGTTTCACGGAAGATATTCGTGGTCAACAGCGGACATTTATGGACCTATTATCCTTGTCGTACTCCGGTTGTGGGTACAGATAATAGGTCGAAAGGAGACCGACATACTTGTTCAGAGGTAATGTGGACATGGCAAGCATGAAGGTTTCTTCGACGGAGCCTTCCCACTCAGAGGTAATGATGACATGGCAGGAGTGGGCTCAATGAAGATGGGGTACATAGAACGACTCAGAGGTAGGAGAACGTGGAAGTTCTATGTGAGGGGCGGTTTGTTTTTGGTGGAAGTGAAAACGACTCAGAGGTAATGAGGACATGTCCGTTTTCGGAAATTTTGGGATCGATTACCCTTTTTGTGCACTGGGAGTGCGAGTATTAGATCATGAGGGAGGATCTCTTCCGGGAAGAAAGTTGAGAGGTATAATCATATGTGACTTATCATCTGAAAGAGTGACCGGAATGTGAGTTCAGAGGCACCAGCGGGTACATAACTCGGTAATTTAGAATATTGAGAAAGTGTGAGTCCAGCGGCACCGACGGGTACATGACTCGATAATCTGAAGGGAATGTGGGGGTGAGTTCAGGGGCACCAGCAGGTACATGACTCGATAATCTTGGAATGTTGTGGGTGTGAGTTCAGTGGTACCAGCCGGCACGTGACTCGATAATCTGAAATGCTGAGGATATGAGTTCAGTGGTACCAGCGGGTACATAACTCGAAGACCTTGTAGCGAATGTCATTTAGACATAAAATTTCTTCATGAACTTGTCGTTGACGGGCAGCATGAGCAAGTCTCCATTTTGCTTTGCAAGGCGGTAAGCACCGTTGGAGAATACCGTCTCAATGATAAATGGGCCCTCCCACTTAGGCTGGAATTTGCCGGCGGTCTTTTGAGTCATGACCATTGGCCTCCGGACTGCCAAGACGAGATCGTCTACCTGGAACGTTCTGATTTTGACCTTCTTATTGAAGGCTCCTGAGATGCGTGCTTGGTATAGCTCGATCCTTTGTTGAGCTAGGAGGCGCTTTTCATCTAAGGCCTCTAACTCTTGCAGTCGACGTCGGTAGTTATCATCGGTTGTTAATTGATGTGTTAGGGCGACACGTAGTGAGGGGATCTGTGTCTCCAAGGGGAGGACTGCCTCACTTCCGTATACCAGGAAGAATGGTGTATTTTCGGTGGCTGTTCGGACCGTGGTGCGATAAGCCCATAAGCACTCGCCGAGCTTCTCGTTCCAGTCACGTTTGTTGGAGGAGACAAACTTCTTAAGAAGTTTGATGATTGTTTTGTTGAACGCCTCTGCTAACCCGTTTGCGGCCGGGTTGTATGGTGTCGAAGCGACATTCTGAATACGGTGTTTATCGCAAAACCGATAGAATGCGTGGCTTGCAAACTGCGGCCCATTATCATAGATGATTCTTCGGGGCAATCCAAAGCGGTAGATGACGTGATGCTTAAGGAAGCTGATCACGTTTGAAGTCTTAACTTCTGCGAGTGGGACAGCTTCTGCCCATTTGGAGAAGTAATCAGTGATCGCAAGTATGAAACGATGTCCTCGGGAGAAAGGTGGGGTGATTGGACCAATGATATCCATTCCCCATGCTTCAAATGGCCAGGATGCCACTGTCGGATACAGAAACTCTGATGGTTGGTGAATGAAGTCTGCGTGGACTTGGCAAGCTTTGCATTTTCTAGCATAGTCTATCGCATCTGCCACCATCGTGGGCCAGTAGTAGCCCATTCGGCGAAGGCGATCTTGTAGTTTTGGGCCGGGCTGATGGGTCCTGCAGACACCGTCATGAGCTTCTCGTACGACTTCTTTGGCTTCTGCGTTCGACAGGCACCGGAGTAATAATCGGTCATAGGAGTGGCGATACAGCATCTTGGCCTCTGTATCGTAGAAGAATCTGAGAGAACGCCGTCTGATGAAGATGGCTTCCTTTGGGTTCTCGGGCAGGATGTCATAGACGACGAAGTCGATGAATGGTTGTCTCCAATCTGGGGCATCATCGATCGTCTGGGCAGAATAACTCGCCACGAATTGCACATTGTTCTTGGGCAGACCAGTTCGTGGCCTATTACATCCACTGATTGGCGATCATAATTCGAAA
This sequence comes from Iris pallida, assembly GCA_029216955.1. Lineage (NCBI taxonomy): Eukaryota > Viridiplantae > Streptophyta > Magnoliopsida > Asparagales > Iridaceae > Iris > Iris pallida. The sequence goes on from JANAVB010032790.1 coordinate 60,970, forward strand.
CTGCAAGGGAAGCGGCAAGACCAGCTAGGGCATCGGCTTCGATATTTCGGAGTCTGGGAATGTGTTCGATGAAGAATCCCTCGAACGATGAGATGATGTCAATCGCTACTTGGTGATAGGGGATCATGTCTTCGTGGCGGACCTCGTATGAGCCCCGGATCTGATTGACGATTAGTTGGGAGTCGTCGTACGCTTCAAGGTATTCTACCCCCAGCTCTCTTGCAAGTTGGAGGCCAATGACCAAAGCGTTGTACTCGGCCACATTGTTAGAGCAGGGCTCTATGAGAGAGTAGGCGCGATTGATCACCAGCCCGGAAGGAGAGATTAACACTACCCCGACTCCGACGACTATATTGCCTTTAGGTCCGGTCCTCGAAGCGCCGTCGAAAAACATTCGCCATATATTTTCGTGAGAGGTTGTATGCGAGTCGGCGACCTCATCTGGGATCTCTTCGTATATCCTGGAGGACTCCGAGCCTGGGTGGGCTGCCAAGAAATCTGACAGGACTTGACCTTTGACTGTCTTTTGGGGGACGAAGATCATATGATAAGGGGACAGCAGTATTGCCCATGTAGCGAGGCGAGAGCTGAGTGCCCCTGGTTTAGTCATGAGGACCCTGAGAGGGTTGACTCGTGAGATCATATGTATCGTTTGTTCGATGACATAGTGCCGCATTTTCTGAATGGCGAACACCAGGGCGAGGCATTCCTTCTCCACATCGGTGTATCGGTGCTCTGGTCCAATCATCATTCGGCTGAGGTAATATATGGCCTGTTCATGGCCTGCATCGTTATTCTGTGCCAGCAGAGCACCGAGAGAGTGTTCCATTGCTCGTACATAGAGCAGAAATGGTTTTCCAGGGACTGGGGCCACCAAGACCGGAGGATTTGACAGATATTCTTTGATGCTATCGAAAGCATGCTGGCATTCCTCGTCCCATACGAATGAGACTCCTTTCTTCATGAGGTGCGTGAATGGTCGGCATCGCCCGGAGAGGTTGGAAATGAACCTTCTGATGTAAGCTAACCTCCCTTGAAGGCCTCTGAGTTCGCGGAGATTTCTCGGGGGACCCATCTCCATGATTGCTTTTGTCTTCTCGGGGTCTACATGGATACCCTTTGCAGTGATGATGAAGCCTAAGAACTTTCCGCTGGATACACCCAGGAAGGACTTCGTAGGGTTCATTTTCAAATTGTGCGTTCGCATTAGGTCGAACACCGTCCTTAGATCCTGCAGATGGTCTCCACCGTCTTGCGTAAGTGGTCTCTGAAGATGATGCTCATAGCTCTTTGATATGTGGCGCCAGCATTCTTTAAACCGAAGGGCATGACTGTGTAGTAGTACGTGCCAATCGGTATTCGGAATGATGTATGCTTTTCGTCGTCAGGAGACATTTTGATCTGATTGTTCCCAGAGAAGCCATCCATGAATGACATACGTTCGAAGCCGCAGGTGTTGTCGATCATGATGTCTGTGATAGGAAGGGGAAATTCATCTTTGGGGCATGCCTCGTTCAGGTTGCGGAAGTCGATGCAGATTTGAATCTTCCCATTCTTTTTGAGGACGGGTACTATATTAGCGACCCATTCGGGATGTTGCTCCTCACGAATGAAACCGCTGTCTATCAGTTTGTTGACTTCATCTTTGATTGCGTCCATGATGCCTGGACGGAAGCGTCGCTGTTGTTGCTTGACCGGCTTCACGTCTGGTCGAATGTTAAGCTTGTGAAGAGCGATGTCAGGATTTAACCCTGGCATGTCTTCATAGCTCCAGGCGAACACATCAATGTAATCTCTGACAAGTTCTAACAGCGACTCCCGTTCTTCATCGGTAAGGCTTTTACTGATAAAGATCGGTTTTGGAGAAGATTCGCTGCCGAGATCCACTTGTATGACCTCATCTTTAGTAGGGGGTTCTCTCAATTCGAACTGCTTTTCCTATTGTGCGTCTAATTGCTGGGCCCATGGCTCTAGCTCGAGGATTTCGGGGATGTCTTCGTCTTCTTCGTAAGCGTCGGCGAACGCCATGTTGACTGACATGACTTGTCTGAATACATCTCCGATGCTGGTATCTGAGTCGAAAGTTGGTGATCCGGTTGAGTGTGACTGCCAGTCGCATTCTTCATCTGAACTTTTCGGGGTCGTAGTAGGCGTTACATACCCTAACCCGCATCGAGTTTTGTTATAGTAGTTTCGTGGTTTGCCCGCCGGGGCTGGCGGCTTCAAAGGTAATCGTCGCCCAGTGCCATAGTTCAATCCTGGCGTAGTCTCCAGATCATATCCCTGTTTCTGCATGAGATATTTGGATTGAGGGCTATAGAGATACAGAGGCAGTCTCCCGGCATCTGACCCGAGGTCGACTTCTTCTATGGTGAGGGGATGAGGGTTGTTCGTCCGGTCGAAGATGATTGGATGATCTCCTCCCTCGAATATTCGGTAAGCGTCTTCTACTGGAGTAAGCTGGATTGCGGTGTACACATTTGTCACCTGTATGTGTAGGTGAGCGCCTATACCGTGTTCTATAGCATACATCGTACATAGCTTATTGAGCTCGGTGTAGTTCAAAGATAACCCTTTATTGATGAAGTAAGGTATCTTTTCTAGGGGGATTACATCATCAGTGGAGGGGACATTAGTGTGGGCAGCCACATACTTGGCTAGCTCCGGTTCCTCTTCGACTACCCCCGGTGTGAACGAAGACTGAGAGGACGACCTAGGAAGCTTGATCGTCAGTGGTCCAGTTGATGGAGCAGAGCGTGGAGTCGTTGGCAGACTGGTGACCCCCAGTTTGGCATTCGATGTGGAGCGAGGAGTGGCTGGTTCGCTGGAAGTGTCAGACCTTGCATCGAGGCGACAACCTTTCTTGGGAAGGCGTATTGTCAGTGGCCTGTCCGAGGGGTTGAGCTTCCCTGTTTGTGGTTGACTGGCTCTTGGCAGTCAGATTGTTAGTGGCCCCGTTGCGGGTCTCGGCACTTGGCCGGACCTTGGCAGCCGGATTATCAACTGTCCCTCTTGCGCCGAGAGGCTGATCGCGTCCTTCCGCAGAGTGGCGGTGAGGGGTGCGGACTTGCCTGGTTTTCAAGCTTGGAGGTGGATCGTCAGGGGTCCTTCTGATCCCGTGGCTGTCTCGGTATGAGTTTGTGCGTCTCCTTCATCAAGGTACTTCTTCGACTTTTCGTATAAACAGGAGTCCGAGTAGTAAGATTCGACCCCTTTGAAGGGATCGATATCAGCAAACTCTGTCTTCACGAAGCCGTGTTTGTCGACATATTTGAAGCACTGGTGTAGCGTGGAAGGCACGATCATATAATCGTGTATCCATGGGCGCCCCAAGAGGATGTTGTAAGAAGTGTCTGCATCTATGACGTAGCAGGTGACTTCGGATTGGAGGTAGCCAATTTGACACTTCAGACGAATCTTCCCAATAGGGTAGCTCCTGCCCGAATTGAAACCGCTGATGGCGGTACTTGTAGGTGTTAGGCGATGCATTGGGATACGAAGATGATGTAGCAGGCCCTTCGGGATGATGCTTATGGAAGAGCCGGGATCAATGTGCATCCGATCCACCTTCACGTCGCCGATGTATCCTGTGTAGTATAGCGGGCAGTCATGTAGGTTGGTTTTGATGAGCATGTCCTACGGAGTGAAGACGATGTTGGGCATTGCTCCCGTGCAGGCACTATCTTGGAGATCTATGGGTGAGTCCTCCCCAGTGAGGTTAGATTGAGCGAGATAGGCATCGACATTTTGGAGTGCTTCGCTCAGTGCAATACGAACGTCCTTGGAGAGCCTTAGGAGTTCGTATAATGACAATTTGGCCGGAGTGTTAGCCAATTGGGCTAAGATGTCAAAGTTGTAGGGCCTCTCTAGCCCTTGGGCTGCTTCCTTTCGGAGAGATTTGTCGAAGCGAGTCTCCTTGTCGGTCGTCGAAGGTTGAGCCGGTCCCGGAGCATCAGTGGTAGTGGGCGGATGATCATCAGTTGAGTTCTCAGCCACGGGCTGAGATTGTGCTCCAGATCGAGTAACAACGACCGCAACTTCTTCTTCATCTGCTAAGGCGGTGCGGCATGATCTGACTTTTCTACTTCTCTTCTTGTGAATGGGAGGCGTTGTGGACTGGGTCACCTCGTGAACCAGGTCCGGATGGACCCACATAATTTCTTCTCGCGATGTAGTGAGAGGTACTAGACCGGCAGCTTGGTCTCGAGCGGGCGGAAGATTAGCAATTTCCATTGTTGCCAGAGGGATGGATATAACACCGTCTTGAGTCTCTGTTGGAGGGAAGCTGCCGAATTGTACGGATACCATGTTGGCTGCTACGGTTACCTCCTCGAAATCGATGGCTAGAGCGTTCGAATCGATGAGGTTTTGGATGTACCGTTTAGTTGGTAGCAGTCGTGTGTAGCATGGTGTACGTAGCGGTGGTAATGGCAGAACTTTGGGTTCCCCAAGTCAGCCGGCCGAGGCTCCCGTCTTGGTGGAGGGAGCTGGATTCTATCTCCTTGTATGAGCATGTCCAAGATAGGCTTGACGTGGCCATCTTCGAAAGAGTAAGTGATCTGAGGCCATTGTTTGTCTGTTGGTTGTGACTCGGGCTTCTGGGCCGCGTCGGCCACCATAGCCTGCTTGCCTCTGTTGTCCCGATTATTGGAGGGGCTACCCCCATTGTCGGTGTTGGTGCTGGGACGCTTGCCCTTATTCTTTCCATCCGAGATATGCAACCCCAGTTGGCGAGCCTTCCTTAATCGTTCCTCGGCACTTGTAGCACTGATGATAAAAGCCTTCCAGTCCTTGAATTGACTTTCGCCCATCCAGAGACTAATTGTTGGGAGCAGTCTCTTTTGGCAGATTTCAATCAAGGAAGAATCCGGATTGTCGGATGGTAACTTCATTGCGGTTTGACGAAATCGCTCGATGTAATTCCTCGTCAGCTCTTTCTCTCCTTGGACAACGTCCATGAGGGTAGACATTGTGACGTCCTGGCCTACCTCGTAGAACCTCTCCAAGAACAAGCGTTTGAAGCCAGCGAAGGAGTGGATGCAATTGTCCGGCAGGTTGCGGTACTAGTCGAAGGCGACTCCTTCCAATGCCCCGATGAATAACCGCGTGAGATAGCGTCATCATGAGGCAGATGGTCGGTGGTGACCTCGAAGTAAGTGATGTACCGACTTGCTGAGGTCTTGCCATCATAGGGGTTGATATTGAACGGCTTATATTTTGGCGGGAATGGAACATCCCTCCATTCAGCGGGATATGGTTGCCTTATTCTGAAGTCTTGAGAGTTTTCTCGGGTGTGGAACATGGCTCGGAGCTCTTGAACTTCTCTCCTTACTTCTCGGGTCTCATCTGTCGCAGTAGGAGCCGCTACTTCGGGAGGATTATTGCCCGGGTTCGGTGCCGCTGAATTTGAATCTATATTGTTTGCGGGACCCGCGCTTGTTTGGCCAGGGGTCACCCCCTACAAAGTAGGAAGAGCCGCTTTGATCTCGTCTACAGACTTGACCAAGGCGTGCAGTATGGCCTCCAAAGTGTCGATGCGTTGGCGATCACTGGAACCACTTTGATTGCTGTCCGTCATGAATACCGTCCTTACATGAGGAGTGACGGAAGGAACGATGGAGGATGTGCCCTCCAAATTGTACCCATGCATTGAGAAATCATCGGAGTAGGTGGGAATATTCTCTTCGGGTTCGGACTCGGAGGGAACAGTACCCCCAGCCTTGGAGCTTGCTTCGTCTTGAGAGTCATGGATGTCCTCGGGGACATCAGCATTTGTTACACCTGACGGGAGGGTTGTTTCCCCGGGCTCCTCTCCCTGAAACATCGGATTGTCGTGGATGTTCGGAGGAGTGCTACCCCCAGCTCCCTCGACCCTCAGCAGTGCGGACGATGAATCTTCCATTGCAGCAGATTTTGTCTTCGAACGAGTGTGTTGGTATACTCCGATGGAGGGAAACCGTTTAGCCGATAATTTTTTAGCTATAGTGGTTGATATTTTCGGACTGGAGATGCTTGTCTTCTTCCTTCTCCCCTCGGCGGGACTTTCTGTGCGGAATTACAGGAGACAACAGGAGGTGCCTCATCCTCCGAGCTCGGATGCTGTAATCTTTAGAAGACGGACGGCCGGTCCTCCGTCATTGCCGTGTTGTTGCAGCAGCAGTTGACGATGATCTGGGTGCAGTGACGTCCATGTGAGGGCTCTTTGCAAGCCGAGGCCCCTTCTTTTTTCTTGCGTTTGTGGAGGATAGCCTCACGCAGGTCAGAGGAACCACTTTGCCCATTTGCCGCTGGGGACTGGACTCGAGCGGTCCTATACAACTTCCCATCAGAGGCCCGTGTGATAATCAGCGGGACGCCCCGATAGTCGGAGGTTGGGGCAGCTGTCTGGGCTTGATGAGCCCGCGCTGCCCTAGACTTCTTCTTCTTAGCACTCGTGGGTGCATAATAAGAAGAGTCCAAGTTGAATACCACAGAGTCTGGCTTATCATCCAGAGAATCATCAGGGTTCGGACCGTACGAGAGACGGTCGAAAATTGATCGAGAGAAGCATGGACCGGATGCTATGAGACTGGGATTGGAAATCGTACAGGCTGTCTGCATGCGGTTGTCTTCTGCCGTCGGATGAGTTCTTGTGCGGCTAGGAGTCACGACCGTGCAGGCTGCCGCATGCGGTTGGCATCTGTGGCCGTATGGGTTTTCTGCAAACGATTGACTTTGATAGCCGCATGAGTCTCATGCATGCGGTTGGCAACTGTAGCCGCATAAGTTATGCGGCTGACAGATGTGGCCGCATTAGTTTTCTTCATGCGGTTGGCGGATGTAGCCGCATGGGCTTTCTTCCTGCGGCTAATACCCTTCTGCGGCTCGGATCGTGCAGAGTTCCTCTTTGCCCCTGCAAGTCCAGTATCATAGTGTTTTCTTCTGCCGAACTTAGGGACAGCAGAGTTGTCTACGGTCTGAAGTGGGGCCGCAGGAGAGTCCTTCTCGTCGTCTTGAGCAACAGAGGGTATCCCATCGAGGGCTTGAGGAGGAGCAAATGATTTTGGCCTCCACTCTTTGCGAGCCTTCGCGGTGCGGGTGCGCTTCTGGACCGGGCTAGTGCTGCCTTCAGAGAGCATCTCTTCGAACGCCTGTTGGTCGAAGCGGACGACCATCTTCTGTTGTGTGGAGCCAAGTTTGGCTGCATCCGATTGCGTCACCAACTCCTCAGCCGTGGAGAAGTTAGTCCCCAGCAGAGTCGCCATCGTGTTTGCCATTGATTGTAAAAGTACAGAATAATTATCGGAGGACTGAACTTAGACTCACAATACAAACTCGCTTGTACAAAGAAAGCCTAGGGACAAAAACCTAGGTACAGCAATCTAAGTACAATTGTTTATTTTAGATTCTGGGGGTGACGATAGAGGCTCGGGAAGGCGACGGCAGCCCTGTCTTACTCCTTGGACGATCGGTATGCAGCCTTGGCTCCTTGTGAAAAGATGGTTGGCGTTGACGAAGAAGTGCTCTTTTTGCTCCTCTGTTGCTCTCCTGGCTTCTTTCTCTCTCTCTGTGTATTCTCTCTCTGACTCTGTATTTTTTTATTCTTTTGTTGCCGGGGGGTCTTTGCAGAGAAATGATGCTGGCTATTTATAAGAGTGGGGTATGATCATTAGGGTTTACTAATGATCATTTGTTTGGAATGTCGGCGCTCCTTCAATCTATCTGAACCCTTGATCCTGATTACAATGAATCTAGGCCATTAATGTGGATAGCACCGAATCTTGTGAGCAATTAATGTTAACTGCTTTAAATCTTCATGATGGATTATACCAATATCCGATTGCTCGTCACGTGTCCTATTGGCTTTATGATAAATGATATGCCTTGATCTCGGTAATTATGATGATGACGTCAAATATATTTGCTGAGATTCGGTTAAATCCTTGATTGATCCGATGGCACGTATTTTAATTGTGGGGCCTGCCAGAGCCGCATAGGATAGGCAAGACTTGAACCGCAGGGTGGTAATCTTCATGAGCCGCATAGGACAACGCCTTATTGAGCCGCAGGGGATGAACTCTCAATGAGCCGCATATGCATAATTTCTACGAGCCGCATAAGCTAGCGTTGTATTGAGCCGCAGGGACTGGGCCCTCGGTGGGCCGTATATGGCTGATTTCTGCTGGCCATATAGGGTGACTTCTTAGTGAGCCGCATGAAGCTATTCTCATTTAAGCCGCATGAGACGTGCCACGTGGCAATCTAGGACGTCTGTCGGATCGGGTCAGAGATTTTTTTTCTTTTCCCGAAGAGTCTGTCATTATGGCAGAACCATTATGACATTTATGTCAGAGCCGTCACAGTCGTCGAGTCGTGTCAGGGCATTAAATGAGGCCACCACTCAAATGGCCAGCTGTAAGGGAGGATCCCAAGGGGGATGTGGCGTCGATCGGGCCGCATATTCCTGCTGAACCGCATACACTCCCGAGCCGCATGAGACTGAGAGTCTTCTTTTGAATCGCGTAAGACAGCTCCTGTACGAGCCGCGGGCTTCTTTCCAGAGCCGCATGGACCATTACTCTGATATTTTCCATGCTTCTATACTACAATCCTCGAGTCCACCTTCGCATCAAGCCGACAAGTCGAAACAATCAAAGTTGTCGTGTCCTAGTTTTCTGAGTTCGATCATTCCCGCGACATGAATCACCATGTCAGCGCTCACGCGGAACGATAACCCCAAACCTGCCGTAACGCATGGTCGAGGCTAGAGTTGCGCTCGCACAAGACAAGATCGTCGACGTTGTGGTTTTCTGCGTAACCATCAAGACAAAGATCATTTTCATCCAACATTCATCTCGATCAAAATCCTTCGTATAGCATCCAGCCGAACAATAACACTTGCACGATCGTCATTTGCCGAGTCGGAGTACCCCCGACTTATCGCACATCGATCTTTGATACGCCTCAATACCATCGACGATATACATAACCTGACGATCTTCCTTTGCAGCGAATTTGAGTCGTACGAATGATGCCATCGTTCGACTGGATAATCTCCTCGACATTCAATTCAAGTTCGATCATTATCCCTCGAATTATTCACAACGTCAAATTTCTCAAACCCAAATTCACGTATCGTTCCTCTGTCTATTTTAAGTCATCGACCAATGTATTTCCTCAATTATTCGATCAACATCCCTGAGGCTATCGCATACACCACTCAGGGATGAAGTCATTCAACAAATCTTGAACTTATCATTCGAATCAAAATCTACTTCTTCAAATTTTCCGTTCGAACCATTCTTCAATTTCCAAGCACGCTCATCTATATCGCATCGACGTTATCGTCCCTCGATAGCACCCTTATCGATAGTCATCTCACTTACTCAATCGAGTTCAACTCATTCTCGTCCGACACAATTTGAATCCCGCACCGACTTTCTAAGGTCGACGAAACTTTGGTGATATGCCCAGCCCGACTTAGCCAACCGTGCTTACGTAAACCATTTTTTGTTCTTGTCAAAAAACTGTTTCTTCTATGTATTGTAAAATAGATAGACTTATTGTATGGACATCCCGTGAGACAATTGAGAGAGTGCACCAACGATATCAACTTGCGGAAGAAACAGAGTTTGCTGAAACAACGAGTTAAAGAATTCAATCGAAGTCCAAGGACGTAAAGCCGTGCTTGATACCATTATGTCACGCCCCGCTCCCGTAGAGCGATCGTCCTCGCTAAGGCGTGATGCGCACGAGCCTAGATTACGCTCGTGCAAGGCGGGTTCCATAACGGCCGATTTTAGCCGCTGCGACGGGGTCGTCGCACAGAAGTCCCATGCAGAGACATGAATAGCAGCAGAAATTAGGAACAAACACAAGTCATGCAAAAGAAGCTCTTTATTGATATTGAAACATAGATTATAATAGGGCGCAAGGCCAAGATTTCAAGTCTCTCAGCTCTCTCTCATCTCTCAACACAAGTCTTGAGCCGCGAAGCTTCGGAAGGCGATGTCCATACATTATGTCCCGTATAAATCTTCAATCCATGCGGCCGCACGCTTCGAATCGCCAAGGAACTCCGTGCCTCGACGCATCTAAGCGAGCTCGCGCCACGAGCTTCTACCTGTGCCTGCACATGTAAACTATGTGGGTGTCAGTACTCAACTGTACTGGTGGAATGAGCTCCTCACCGCCCATACAAAACCAACACGTTTACTTTACTTTGTGCAACATAGTCCCTTCTTATCAATTGTCTTTCTAGTCTTGCCTTAGGATCAGTTTTGTGACCGTCGCCTTGCTGATTTTGTGTCTTTAGACCATCTCGTGCTTCCAACGAATGTTAACTCAATACCTTGCCTCAAGACCCTTCTCGTGCCAACAACGTTAACCTATCGAGTCGTGTTTGCCTTACGGCTTAAAATCAGAGATGCAACTACGCGATTAAACTCCATTTTCTGTGTGACCGTGCTACAAACCCTTGCTGAGGCCTTGCCTGCAATTCAGTAAGATTTAACCATATCGCCGCCTCGCGCCCTTGCTACTTTGACCACCAACTGACCAAATAGAGACTTGTGAACTTAGTGTCACTTGACCGACTTGCCTTGCGGCATTTCCTGACTTAAACTTGAACAACTCAAACCCAACTTTTGTAACTCACGTGTCAACACTTGAGACTCGATGCCACATCTCGTGCTGAAGCACGATGCCTATGTTGAAACCCAATCTTAGGCCCAAACTTTGTGTTCTAACTATACACACCTTCAACTCAACTCAATCCAAAGGCATACACGCGGTTAGCGGCTATTTGCCGACATCTATATAAACTTGGTCACTGACTCCTACAGCCATCGTGGACTCCTCTTAGCTTTTGTTAGACTGGTGCCCCTTTCAACGCAAGGTAGCTAGCCCCGCTGCAAGTCCCCACCTAACCCGTGCAAAAAGCACAACTAAATTACTCATTTCCAATCGACGGCCAACGTCCCGTGGCCGCCGAGTTGCCGTGCAGGGAAATGACTCACCTTGTCGATAAGTTATCCATGACCATGCAAGACTCGACTCAAACTGACGTCTCACACAGTCATGCTACCTCTTTTTTCTAAGACTGCCTCGCCGACCTGTAGCCGCGAGCATACTTCTTTCTTTGGGGACCGCCTCGCCGACCTATACCGCGAGGCCTCGCCGACCTGTAGCCGCGAGCATTCTTTCCATGTTACCATATCATTTTATTCATCTCAAAATGACCATTTGATAGCCCTTTTTCTAAACTACTTTTGAATCAACCGTGGCTCGTGCCTTAAACTCTAGGACCGTGCCATTGTGTCTCAAACCGACTTCCGATCTACGCGACGCTATGCCCAAGTCATACTTCATATGATGGGCCTTGGGATCGTGGGACTATTTAACTTGACAACCGCAGAAAGAGCGGGACAGCACTAGAAATAACTTAGGTCGATCGGCGTAACTTTGCCTAACTTAATCGAGCCTATAACTTGACTAAGGGATGAGCAAAGGCTATGCCAAGCCTCGCGCTATGGAAACGTGCATGCTTTGTCGAGCATTTATGCGGACGACGCCTATGACTTAGGCCAACTCAAGTGTCGGGACAATTCGACGGGACCGTGCATGCTTTAACAAGCATTCACGCAGGCGACGCCTATGACTTAGGCTATTTCATAACTTTGTGTCAAAGACCAACTTTCCTTCTCCCAAGCCACGGGACGAAGGACCGAGTGTCATTTTAAAGCACACCGTGTACCAGCTCTAAGCCGACCGTAGGACATTTTTCCATGTTCTAACTCGATTCGGTCCATCGGGATTATTCCCTTAGCTATATGGATTCGTACTTTTATTATTAAGCCTACTTGTGCAAGTTGAAAACACGCGATTTATTATGTGAAGGCAAAGATGAGCAAGTTCACCGAAACTACCCCACTGAGCAAGCGGTCGCCTCGACTGAGCGATGTCTTCGAGTAGCCGTTGCAAGGTAAGTCCGACCGCCGTTGGCATTTTTTGATTCTGCCGATTGACTGAGCGGGACGGGGCACTACACACTCCATGCCGCCGCCGCCTCCAACTCGTTGCCGTTCTCCACCGTCACCGGTGAATCTCCATATCCGCTGCCGCTCTCCACCATCACCGGCGAATCCTATATCCGCTTCCAACTCCGTTGCCGCTCTCTACCATCACCGGCGATTCTCGTATCCGCTCCCAACTCTACTGCCGCTCTCTACCATCATTGACGTATCTCCATATAGGCGAGGTGTGATTTTGATGCAAAATTAATTTTCTTTGGTTTTGTTCTCATTTGGTTAATCTATTCGACAAATATTATGAGTTAGACCAAGCTACTTTTTTTTTGCATGAATGGCATTCTAAAACTTAATATATTCAATGTTGCAACAGTTGAATTTGATTTGTATACACATGACTTTTGTAACTGTTGTAATAGCTAATCATACTTATAATTGCAAACGAAGTCATGTGTATACAAATCAAATATTATGTGGCGGACCAAGCTTATTTTTTGCATGAATGGCATTCTAAAACTTAATATATTCGACTCATATTAAGTTGAATTTTTTTTAGGTCTGATCCCAATTTTCTTTGGTTTCGTTTTCATTATGTAGGAGATGGTGTTCATTTGGGAGATGGTGTTGAATTGGAAGATGGTGTGGGAGATGGAGATAAAGATGATTTGGACACCATTACGCCGAAGATAGGAATGGAATTTGCTACACAGAAGGATGCGTACAGTTTTTATAACGGGTATGCATTGAAGATGGGATTTGGAACTAGATGGTCATCCACTAGTAGGTCTAGGTCTGATCCTAGTTTAGTAATATCAAGATTAATTGTATGTAGCAAGGAAGGAAAAAGGAGAGCCTTGAAAAAACCAATTGTGGACGAAGAGGTAGATCATCGTCGTGAAATACGGGTGGATTGCAAAGCAATGTTAAGATCTACCTCACAAAGTCAGGAAGATAGAGAGTTGGCAAATTTGTTGCTGAACATAACAATCACAACTTATCAACTCCATCGAAAGCATTAAAGCATCGGTCTCATAAAAAGGCCCATCATCAACCAGTAGTGAAGAACTTAATTACTCAGATTCATAGCGAAGGCATATCAAACGCAAGCATTACAAGGGTTGTCAATTCCTTCGAGCCTGACCCACAATACTTGATTACACCACAGCAAGTCCATGATCACCTAAGAATTGAGAGGAAGAACAATTTGGGTAAAAATTGTGCTAAAATTGTTAAGCACTTTATGGAAAAAAGGCCGAAGATCCGACTTTTTACTCAAGCATTGAATTAGATGATGACTACACATTAAGAAGTGTGTTTGGGCTGATAGAAGATCACAAGAATCCTACCAGAAGTTTACTGATGTAATTATATTTGATGTGACATATCGTACTAATAATTTATGTTACCATTTGCTCCTTTCACTGGTATCAATCATCATCGACAATCTACCTTGTTCGGATGTGCATTGTTAGCTGTTGAGACAGAGCAGACATTTGTGTGGTTATTTGAGCAGTGGCTTAGATGTATGGGGGGTAAAGCACCAGGAGCTATCATTACTGATCAGGATGCGCTATTGGGAATCAATTGCTAGAGTTTTTCCAAATACTGTCACCGATATTGTGATTGGCATCTAGACAAGAATGTTGGAGAGCATATGATCCATCTCAAAACTATCATGGACCCGAGTTTGAATTGCATTTCAATAGACTGCAAAGTAGTAGCAGTATATGTGAAGCCGAAGATTGTAGGAAAGAGATGATGGCAACGTACAAGCTACGAGAAAAAAGTTGGTTGCCAAAGTTGTGGGAGCGGCGAGCTAGTTGGTTACCTTGCTATTTGAATGATAAGTTTCTTGCCGGCACGCGGACGAGTCAAAGAGCGGAAAGCATAAATGCTTTTTTCGATACATATGTTCATGCAGGTACACCTATGTATGCTCTCTTCACACTCTCACATACATCTATGTACACTCTCTATTACACTGAAATCCACTCTCCTACATGTGTAAACAAACCTTATCTCACATATATATTACACAGAAACTCCACTTTCACACTCTCACATACTTCTATATTCATCCAGGTACAACCTTAACTGAGTTTGTCGTTCAATATGACAAGGCATTGGCAAGTCGTCAAAAGCCGAGGAGGATGAAGATTTCAAAACTATGGACTCCCAGCCCATACTAACTTTGGAATGGCCACTTGAGAAGCAAGCGGTGGATGTTATACCAGAGCCTTATTTTCTATTTTCAAACAAGAAATGAAGGATGCCCAAATTTATTGGGCTGATAAAGTGCACAAAGAAGGGACTGTAACTACATATCTTGTTGGAAGGACGACAAAAGAGAGAAGTAAATGGAGGACTGTGTTATATGATTCCGATAGGGTTGTAGTTTCATGCGCCTGTAGACATTTTGAATCTGTTGGATTACTTTGCAGACATGTCCTGTGTTTATTGTGGAAGAAACATGTTTCAGAGATACCAGATCGTTATATTTTGAGGCATTGGACCATTGAATCTCGGCATCGATTTGGAGATGTTGGCATGGGTGCTACTGTCAGAAATTCTGAAGTAGATCGTAATCTTCATTGGGATATTCGTTACAAATGCAACAAGGCTTTGGAGGTTGCATACAAGGTGCCTAACTTTGCTGTTGAATTTGATAGGTTTCTAACAAGCAAGTTAGCAGAATATGATAACTTAAGATCGCCTGAAGGAGTTGATGTGTCATCCCAAGGACTGAATCACAAGTTGATCCTATTGCACCACTCCTATCCCAAAATTCATCAAGTTTAATTCCAGAAATTAATATCCGTGATCCTATGACGTCTCTGAGGCATAAAGGGCGACCAAGACTTGCTTCCAGATTACCTTCCGGATTAGAATTGTCTCAAGAAGAGGCAACTAAAAAAAAGAAAATATGCGGGTTTTGTGGGAAAAGGGTCATTACAGGACTGGGTGTAGCAAAGCTAAGGTATTGTATAAGTTCAATATTTTTTTTCCATATCTCTCTTTAATGAGTTAATTGAGAATATGTTGAACTTTCAGGCAAGCAATGGTCAATCTGATTCGGGTGGTTCACAAGCACTTCCAAGCTAATAATCTTCTACTGGTCTTATGGTCCTAGGTCTTTCCTGAGGTTTGCTATATTACCTGAAAACAAATTAAGAAACAAGAAGATTGTGAGACTACATTTCTTAATCAGTTTTTTTTACTATCCAGATCAACTCAAAAATGAAGAATGGAGTGTATGATCAATCGCCTGGATTATTTGATCAAGATATTAGCAGGTACCCCAGCCTTTGACTTAGTCTTTCTTCTGTTACAAATAGCTCTGTTTATTCATACATGGGTGCATTTTGTAAATTCGAATATTGCAATATGATTTAGCGACTTCTAATATTAGTATGTACACTATTGAATTTACATTCTTATGATTTGCTCTGATTCATTTACCATGTACTGAAAGACTAGATTATCATATTGTTTATCCCTTTGGGTGGCAAGTAGTATCTTATGTGCATTGTATGTGTAATGTACACGAGTACATCCATGCGACTCCACAATCTTATAATTTGAGTTAAGAATTATTGAAAAATGGATTGTTTACCATCCAGTTAAATATTATTGAATATAAGATAATATGTTGTTGTTTGATATCGTTAAGCTTGATATAGTTTGGTGTCTTATTTCCCTTTATTGTAAGCAATATATTAAGCTTCCAAACTTTCATGCTTACTTTAATTAGAAAACAACAAACATGCAGTTCTGTCATCTTTACCTGTATTGTAATTGAACCAAATGTCCAAAACTGCAGCAAAATAAAAATTCATTTAAAAAAACATTGTTCCATTCATTACTTGTTGCAAGAAAACTGGTCAAACTCTAAAAGTGAAGGTGGTTTAGTTGAAAAGTTACAATTTTTTTTTGAAGGCATTTTTAGACTGAATTATACTCCTGCTTAATACAGTTTCTTCATAATTGGCACCTTAACCTTCTCCCAAATTTTATTAACCTTAATCTAACCTTGCGAACTTATTACTAATTAAAATCACTCCCTTATTAATAGATTAATAAGTTTCTCAAGTTCATGATAATTGAGTACATATATATCATTCCTATATATATGATCAAGCTTAAGCTTAATATTCAAGCATCAAGGGTTTTAATTATATATCATCATTTTCATAGTTCATTTAGCTACCTAATGGTCAACATTTAACTACCCATGTCTTAAGATAACACCTTTTTATCCCTACACTTGAAAGTATTCATTATAAAACAGGTGTAGTAACTCAATCTCTACTAATATTCAGTAAATAATTTACTATTGAAAGTATTCTCAAATCAACTACCATTTTCTTTATGGAAAGACGTGGTAGACCAAGAGCCCCTGATCCGTTGCTTCTCAGTATAATATAAATGCAGAGGTGGTTATATAGATTAAACAGCTTTCTTGTCATTTTTAATAGGTTTGGCTAAACAAGATTAAAAAGGCAGCGAGTGCTTAGCCTCTGATGCTTTCCTTGGTGAACTTGGAATCAGCTTATCCATCGATGCTTTTGTAACAATTATTAATTCCTTAACTAGGCCACCATTAGGAATAGGAATATTGACAAAAGAAAAACTTATCAGATAAGATAATCAACTTGTGATGGATGGATGGATGGATAGGTAAACTTGTAAGGTACTGCTTAGGGTGCCTTCAACATGTCCTTGTTTGCGACTTTAACTGGGTTTATTGAGCGGTCTGATTACAGCTATTGGATTCTTGATCCCTGTATCCTCCTCGTTCCATGAATCCGATTCTCTCGTTCCCAAATGATTGTTTTCGCTGGAATCAGAGTAATGGTCCCAACGAAAGTAAAAATCCACAAACTTGGAATCAGAGTAATGGTCCGATTCTCTCGTTCCCAAATGATTCTTAACTAGGGTTTTGATTTTTTTAGTGGACACTAAACATTGTTTGATTTTGGTTTTGATCTTTCTAGCTAGTGGGGGGAACACTAGGCTGGTGGAAACCAATCCAACTTTTTGCCAACTGCAGATTGCCCTCCCAAACCTTAGCAAATTAATTTGTGATGTCAACTCTAAGTGTAGTGTAGTGTAGTGTGTGCTATTTGGAAAGTTCAGATAATGCCCCTCTTCTTCAAAAGAAGCTTGAAAATGTTTCCCACTCAAGGTGCATCCTATATGATGATTTGAGAGCCTTATTGTCTATCTAATGAGCACATGATAATATATATAGCATGCTTCAGACAGCGATTTGACGAAAACAAGTAGTGTGCATTATATGTGATGCTCAACTTGTACGTAATAATTAGCATTAATCTTGTATTGAATTGGATTATTACGAATTTCTTCTTCTCGTGTGTGTGTGGTATATGTAGGTGGGCAAAGTTGGGGAGCTGTTTGAAATATTCATGTGGTGAGAGGAAGTGGCACCGAGCCTTCCCAATTGGAAGGAATCAGATAGGGAACATCTAGGAGAGGAGCTGTCTGATGTGCTGCTTTACCTGATAAGACTGTCTGACATCTGCGGCATTAATCTTGCAGATGCAGCACTCAATAAAATTGTCAAGAATGCAATCAATACCCTGCTAAGGCTACATAAATTTCATTCTTGTTTGCGTTTGCTTTTGTGTGTGTGTTGTTTCTTTTGTTTTGTTTTCTAGAGGAGGGACAGAGTGATGTACTATTTGAACCATAATAAAGTTCTATGAACATTGCAATTATAGCATATTGATATGTCCATTTTCATCTAAGACATACTCATGAATATCGGAGATTTGTGCTACACTTATTAGTTCTTATCCTGCTTATACTTTCAAAGGTACATTTTGATTCTAAATTGTTCTTTTTAATTCGTATAATGAACAAATAAGGTTGATGCCTCCTTCTGTGAATATCAAACGCTCTATAAATGTTGTGTTAATGCTATCAGTAGCTTATAATTTACATGCTAGTATGCTTATACCTTGTGATATTGGCTACCAGTATGTTTTTCAAGCATTTACCTTACTAATATTGTTCCAATATTTTTCACCTTTTCTGACATGGAATGGCATGATGTAAATAACCATTGTTATATATAAGTTTTTGTATGTTGTAAGCATTCAAGAGAAGAAGCACATGTTGAAGACCTTGAAGAACCTACAAGCGTAGTGTTTGTATTGTTGGGAAAGAAGCGCGGAAACCTTTCCCCAAACCGGAGAGTACCTGCGAGAGGACCGAGCAAACAACGCACGAACCAAAAACAAACACACAAAAAACAATCCACGCAGACACAGAGAATTTTTGACGTGGAAACCCTTGCGGGAAAAAACCACGGGACGATCGGAGTCCAACCCTGAGAAGCCTCCACTAATGGAATAGAAGAATTACACCCTCTACAAACTCCTCCGATCCAAATCGGATCCCACAACACTCAGAGATAAGAACAATGATTACAAGGCTACGAAGAACGAGAACGACGAGTAGAGATTACCCGAACACGATCTCCTCCGAATATCAACCTTCAATCCTCCGCCTTCTTCTCCGAAGTTGCAATGGCACTCTTGCCTCCTTCTCTCTCGAACTTGTGTTATGTTGCACTTATGAATTAGGGTTGAGAAAACTCAATATATATCTCCCTAATCCCGCAACCAACCTGGACCGTTGGATTAGATCCAATGATGAAAACTCATCCAAAATCCCGCTTCAGCCCCCGACAACACAGAGTTCGGCCAGAACTCTGTGCGGGGCAGCCAGCACCTACTGGCCAAACGCTGGAACAACCAGACCGAGTTCGGCCAGAACTCGGCCTGGGACCGAGTTCGGGCCGAACTCGGATCCTCTGCTCCCAGAAGCTCCAGTAGCAGCAGCAGCAGCAACGTCGCCTACTTCCCGAGCTTCTCCGACTTCGGACGGCGCTCGTCGCACTCCGGGGTCTTCTCCACATAGGTTGGGAACCCCACCCACTCCAACAAATCTCCCCCTTCACAACTATGGGGAGGACGTCGTCATCCCGACGATCTGCCTGCAGTACTCGAACTTCCCCCTTGGTAGAATCTTCGTAAACTATCAGCTCCGTTGTCGTCTGTATGCACCTTCTCAAGCGCCGCGTCCTTCTTCTCAACCACATCCCGTATCCAATGATACCGAGTCTCGATGTGCTTGGACCGGCTATGAAACGTCTGATTCTTCACAAGGTGGATAGCACTCTGACTGTCGCAAAGCAAAGTATACTGCTCTTGCTTCAGTCCCATTTCCTGCAACAGCTTCTTCATCCACAACAGCTCCTTGCAAGCCTCCGTCGCCGCAATGTATTCCGCCTCCGTCGTCGACAAGGCAACACACTTCTGCAACCGCGACTGCCACGACACTGCTCCTCCCGCAAATCATCACGTAGCCCGAAGTCGACCGCCTCGTGTCTACATCTCCAGCCATATCAGCATCGGTATACCCGACCAGCTTCGGCTCGTCACCACCAAAGGAAAGTCTCCAACCGGCAGTGCCCTGAAGGTATCGTAGAATCCACTTGACCGCACTCCAGTGTACCCTTCCAGGATTCGAAAGATACCTGCTAACCGTACCAACTGCATGAGCAATATCTGGCCTCGTACACACCATAGCATACATCAGGCTTCCCACAGCTGAAGCATATGGAACCCGCTCCATATCTTCCTTTTCGTCCTCGGTAGATGGACACTGCTCCTCAGTGAACTTAAAGTGAGCCGCGAGGGGGGAACTCACTTTCTTCGACCCGTCCATCCCGAAACGCTGAAGTACCCGGTGAATGTACTTCGTTTGGGACAAGTGTAGCAGCTTGGACTCTCTCTCTCGGCTGATCTCCATCCCAAGAATAGTCTTCGCTGCGCCCAAATCCTTCATAGAGAAGGCCGCGCCCAGTTGGCGCTTCAACTCCGCTATCCTAGTGGCATTTCGACCCCTAATAGCATATCATCTACATAGAGCAATAAAATGATGAAATCATCCTCGGCAAAATACCTCACAAATGCACAATGGTCCGACGTCGTCCGTGCATAACCATGCTCCCCCCTAAACGACTCGAACTTTCTGTACCACTGCCTCGGAGCCTGCTTCAGACCATACAAGCTCTTCCTCAACCGGCAGACCAAATGTGACTTGCCCTTCTCACAGATCCCTCCGGCTGCTCCATGTACAACTCCTCCTCAAGATCACCGTGGAGGAACGCCGTCTTCACATCCATCTGCTCGACCTCCAAGTCAAAACTGGCTGCTAATGCTAGCACCACCCGAATAGACGAATGCTTGACGACAGGCGAAAAGATTTCATCATAATCCACGCCTTTCCGCTGACCGTAGCCCTTGACTACCAGCCTCGCTTTGTATCGAGGGCGAGTAGCATCATCCGTCTGCTTCACTCTGAACACCCATCGATTCTTCAAAGCCTTCTTGCCCTTTGGCAACCGCACCAGATCATAAGTAGAATTGGTGTACAAGGAACTCATCTCCTCCTGCATAGCCACCATCCACTCCTGCCTGTGTTCGTCTTCCATAGCCTCTGCGAAACTTCGGCTCTCCCCTCCCCCGTCATCAGTAGCACATACTCATCCGGCGAGTATCTCGTAGATGGTCGACGATCCCTGTTGCTCCTTCTCAGTGGAGCCACTGGTGCTGGCTGTATACCGACAGCCTCCTCCCCTTCAGGAACTACCTCTCCGGCATGCTCATCCTCCTGAGGGACACCCTGACCACCATCAGCAGGCTGATGATCAAGGTTGGGAGCAACTCCATGTACCGGCTCCCCCATAACTGGATCCTCCGCGATGTCCTCTGGAAACTGCTCGAAGCGAAATGACTCTAACTCAGGCAATTCCTCAGCCTCAGAAGGCGTCTCGGAGTCCTGAGTGTTGGTCATGGTCTGATCCTCGACGAACACACGTCCCTGCTTCTGTAGAGCTTTCCTTCCACTGGGTCGTAGAGTCTATAGCCAAACTCATCCCGACCGTAGCCGACAAAGACGCATCGCCTCGTCTTCGGCTCAAGTTTGGTCCTTTCGTCCTTCGGTACATGCACGAAGGCTTTACAACCAAACGCCCGCAGGTGACTGTATGACGGCTCTTTGCCGTACCATACTTTGTCAGGCACATCACCCTGCAAAGGAGCACTAGGAGACAAATTAATAATATAAGCAGCTGTGAGAAGAGCCTCACCCCAATAACTGCCCGGCAAGTTTGCTTCTGACAGCAAACACCGCATCTCCATCAGTGTCCTGTTCATGCGCTCCGCTACACCATTGAGCTGAGGTGTCTTGGCGGAGTCTTCTGGTGTCGTATCCCTTGCTCTCTGCAATACGCATCAAAGGGACCGATGTATTCGCCGCCATTGTCGGACCGAACACACAACAACTTCTTGCCCGTCTCCCTTTCAACGGAGGCCTGAAACTCCTTGAAAGTAGGCAGCACCTGATCCTTGGTCTTTAAGGCATAGACCCA